>BHFT01021484.1:0-10989 GCA_004320025.1 Laticauda laticaudata
CACACACACACACACACACATAGAGAGAGCACTTAACAGACAAGCATTTTGGAAGCAGCTCCTTTAAATTTCTCCAAGGCTTCAGTGGATTCCCCCACCCCCTCTGTCAGACCTCCTCACTCCAGCACTTTAACTCACAAGGGGAAAGCAATACTTGCAGTATCCATGGGGAATCCTTAGAGAAGTTTTTAAAAGAAAAAACTGCTTCCAAAATGCATTTCTTTTACATTGCAAAAGTGCTCCAAGGCTTGATTCACCCCCACCCCCTCTGTCAGACCGCACTCTTTCTCACTCCAGACACTTTAACTCACATGGGGAAACTGATACTTGCAGCGTCCGTGCCTTTCTTCCTTTTCCCCAGGGAGAAAGAGGACATGGAGAACGGAAAGCTAGGAGAGCGAAAGCAAGTGAGTGACTGGGCGACCTGGTTGGGGGCATGGCCGGCCAGGGATTGCCACCAGTTCGGCGACCCATGCCAAATATCCACGACCGGTTCACCCAAATAGGTTTGAACCTGTTGAATAGCACCTCTGGATCAGAAGCTGCATGATAGAGCATTTGCTTATATCATCTTAAGTTTATAATATGATCAATTTATCAATGTAGCTGATTTAAAGACTGCAAAGGAAGTCTGGGATAAATTGAGGACTGTACATGTGAGTGTATCTGCATGCAACATCATACAATTATCAAGAATATTATATAGAGCTTGTTTGCAGCCAGGAGATTCAGTGGAACAACATTTTGTTCATACGCAAATTTTTTTGTGGAATTAGAACAACTTGCGATGAGGATTCCTGAAGCTCAGAAAGTTCTGCTAGTTTGAACAGCCTAGATGAAATGTGGGACATTGTGTCTGCAATGTTTGAATGCAAACCAGAGCAGGAATTGTGTTTGGAAGCTCTGAAAGCATGTCTGATAGCTGAAAAGTAGAAATGCCATTATAAAAAAAGGCTCGAGGAGGAAAACTTCCTGAGGAGGGGGCCCAAGAGAACAATTGGACTGACCTTCTACCTTTTGCAGAGATAGCATACAATAACTCAGTTCACAGTAGCAATGGTTTCACCCCACTCCAGGTAACCACAGGACAAGAATTCAACCCCATGCCAGAGCTACCTAGCAAGGAACCTGAAATTCCCTCCCTTAAGGAATGGATAAATAATTTGCAAACAACTTGGCCAGGGGTCTAGCCTTACAAGAGGCTAGAGCAGCTTTTAAAGCTCAAGCAGACAAGAAACACTGTGATCCTAAACCATTCAAAGTTGGGGACCATGTATATTTATCTACAAAGTTCCTAAGGTCATTGCAACCCTATGTCATGCTCCTGTTGGAATCTGATTCGAAAGAGGAACCTGAACAGCTGACAGGGAGTGGGAGTGTGGCTGGGTGGCTGTGGAAGAAACTGGGGAAGGGCAAAGTCCAGCTGGGCAAAGCAGGGGAGAGGTAGAGCAAAGGAGATGGAATTCAGAGGAAGACCCAGACCCACCCTCTCTTCATCCTAGGGCATGCAGGGAGGAACGGAGAAGAGAGCAACATGGGTTGCATGGCTTATGGGGAGGAAAGGGCCCTGATTCCCTTCATTAGCTGCAGCTGGGAATACAGTGTATAAAAAAGGAAACTGCACACAGCAAACTGTTTGGAGCAAATGTGAAATTATCTTGTATTGTTGTGGCTTATCTGTGTTCCTGGCGTCTTCCCAACTGTGTGAATTTTGCTGTGCTTTCATGTCTGAAATTCCTCCTCCTGCCTGTCAAGCTATTTACTTCAGTTTGGTTTGTTTGGATTTTAAGTTACAGTTTGTGTGTACCTTGTTTTGGGCTGATTTCTACAGTTAAAGACTGTTCCTGGGAGAGTTTTTCTCCAGCCGAAGTTAACCTGGACATTGGGGGCAAAGTTGGAGATGATAAAGGGACTGTTATTGCTTATTTGACTGTTTTGCTTTTGTGCCATGCCCCAGGTCATCACACCCTCTAAGAAACTATAACTCATTGGCCCATTTTCCATCTCCAGAATTATCAACCCTGTTACTGTAGAGCTCTTCCTCCCAAAGACACAGGTGAAACTCAAAAAATTAGAATATCATGCAAAAGTTCATTTATTTCAGTAATGCAACTTAAAAGGTGAAACTAATATATGAGATAGACTCATTACATGCAAAGCAAGATAGTTCAAGCTCTAATTTGTCATAAAAGAAGGAAATTAATTGTTCTGTCCGGAAATAAGTTGCACGAGACCGGGTTCCAACAAGAACTCTTTTATTAAATTCAGTAAAGCAATGGTAACAGAACAAGAGCCCAAGCCGTGGCAGCCCTTTTTATAGCGGCTTGCTCGCGGCTTGTGGCCAATGACACCACTTTAACTGTTCCCGCTGTCAGGTGGACCAATCAGATTGGTTCTCTAATGGCCAACCCAAGAACAGCCTTTTTGGCCAATCAGAATAGGGAACTTGGAGCCTACCAAGTTCCATACATAACATTAACTATATAGGGTTTTGATTTTCAACTTGGCTGACATGCGTTCCTTTGGGATGGGAAGAATAAACATCATACCTACTTCCAAAGACACTTTGTTAACTATATGGGAAAAACTTAAAAAGAATCATTATATGAAGGTGCCATTATGGTTGTCAACAGTGGAAGCACTAATATATCCCAATGCCTTAAATTGCACCAAAATGATAAAATATAGGGACCTGCTAAATGAAAAGGGGGAATTAAAAACACAGAACCAATTAGAACTTCAGGGATTGAATAGGTTGGTGGCCTTATCTGCAGGTTCAAACACGCTATAAAAAAGACAAAGAATTTGGCTTTCATACAACTCAGCAAGAGTTAGACAAAATATTACAAGGGATGGAAAAAAGGATCAGTAAAATATATAACTTCCTATTGGATTACAAAATGAAGCAGGAAACTGTTAAAGAAAGTATGATAATTTGGGCTAAAAACATGGGCCATAGCATTAATCTAGATCAGTGGGAATGTATTTGGCAGGTAAATTATAAATTAACATTGTCCGTTTCTTACAAAGAGAATATGTACAAAATGTTTTACCGCTGGTATCTACCCCCAGTGAGACAAGCCAAAATGTTCCCAAATATGATACCTTAACATTGGAGATGTAACCATAAACAGGGAACATACTTTCATATGAGGTGGACCTGCCCCCATGCATGGAAATACTGGCAAAAAATTAAATTATGTTAGAGGAAATAATGAAACAGAGAATAAAATTTAAACCAGAACACTTTTTACTAGGAATGCTAGAACCGAACATGAATAAGAAATATCAATACCTGATGCTCCATATCATAATGGCTGCTAGAATTACTTTCGCCCAAAATTGGAAGCAGGCTATGACACCCCCCCCCCACAAACCATAATAATTAATAAAGTATATGAATGTGTTGAGTAGGATAGATTAATAAAGTTATTGAAAGATAAGGAAGAAGGAGAATATTATAAAATATGTCTGGTACGAGTGGATAAGGAAAAGGAGTTGAATGATAATTTTGTAACATAAAACAATAAAGTTTACGTGTAAATAAATGTAAATAAAAATGTATGTATGTATATATATATAAAATGCTTAAAATGATGAAGAAGTAATACAAAGATGTATAACACATTAATAGAAGTGGAATGCAAATGTATACACTACTTTAGCAATGTATTAAAATGTAAAAATTTGTTTTTAACTGATGAAACATTGAACAAATAAAATTATTTTAAAAAGAAAGTGGTTTTCCACTTGTTTCCCTCCTTAATGTGGACTCTGTAATAAGCTTCTCTGAAGTCCAGATTTTTCCTCTGGCCAGATGAGTCATCATGTCCTTTATTGGGGCAGCGGATAAACATTCTCCTCACACATTGTGTTAAGCCCTTTATTGTCCATAAAGGAGACCCATCCTTTTTTTCACAAAACAACAAGGGGCAGCCACCCACGGTCTAGCTGGTTGGATGAAGCTCCATTTTAGATTCTTGTCAATAAAGGCCCTCAGCTCCTCCAGCTCTCACAGAGTTAACAAGTAGATCTTTGGCTTAGGAAGTTTCACTCCTGGGAGGATTTCTTCTATGCTGCAGTCTGTGGGGTGATGGGGTGGGAGCATACCTGAACTACTCTTGCTGAATGCCTCCCTGAAGTCCCATTATTCTTTTGAGATTTTCTCCTCACCATCTAGGCCAGTGCTTCCCAAACTTTTTCAGTCCACAGCCTGCTTGGTGCGACAAACTCATTCTCGGTGCCCCCCACCCAGGGGTGGGATTCAAATTTCATTGGGCATGACCTAATTTGAGGGTCTGGCTTGCTGATCACATGACTGGGTGGGTGTGGCTTGCGGGTCACATGACCGGGTACGTGTGGTTTGGTGATCATGTGACTGGGTGGGCGGGACCAGGTGACTGGCAACCAAATATAAGTGGTCCTCACTTAATGGCCAGTTGTTTAGCAAGTGTTCTAATTTTGACTGGCCTCCCCAGAGCTGCTAGACCTGTTTTTGGAGTTTTGACAGCCATCCACATACATCCACACACACTCCCTTCCAACCCTGCTGGAGCAGGTCATTGCACTAGAATCAGCAAAGCATCTCTGATTAGATTGTAGTAGTGAATAGAATCTAATCAGATATGCTTTGCCGATTCTTGTTGATTTTTATTTGTACTTCTTTATTTTATGTTGCTGAATTGCATTGACATGTGTGTCCCTTCTTGTGCACAACCCAGAAGCTTTTGTTGATTCTTTACCAGCAAAAAATTATCGACCTCTGGCTTTGTGTCTACCTATTCAAATGTGCTCCACTGCCGCGTTCAGGTGCACAGGTCCACCATTGAGCCGTGCAAGGAAGGACCGCCAAGCAAGACCGAGTGGAGTGGTGCAACCAAGTCATGGGGTGAGGCCTGAGAGAGAGAAAAAGATGGAGAGAAAGAAAGAAGAAAGAAAGAGAGAAGGAAGGAAGGAAGAAAGCAGAAAGAGAAAATGGAAAGAAAGAAAAAGGAAGACAAAGAAGGGTGGGAGTGGAGAGGAAGGGATAGAAGACAAAGGAAATAAGAAGAAAGAGAGGGAAAAGGAGAAAGATAATGAGATATCTATTCTTGCCAATTACCTGCTCCAGGCAGGGGTGAGAAGGGAGTGTGTGTGTGATGTGTTGTGTGTTGTGGTGTGTGTGTGTTCCTTGTAATTTACAAGACATTTTTGGTTTGCCTTCTTGCAGAATTGGCACTATTATACTTGGAAAAGTAATTTTAGTGGTGGAGATTCTGGTTCAGATGGATTCTGTTTTTAAAGCCTCAACAAGATTGTGAGAGGCTTCCTGAATAGTCTTGACCATGTTTCTCCCACAAACCTGAATAGAAGCCCAAAGAGGTTTGCCTCTAATCTTTCAATAGATAGATAGGTAGATATATTGGTAGATAGAATGGACAATGACAGATAGACATAACCGACAGATAGACAGGTAGGTAGGCAAGCAGGCAGGAAGAGGAGACCAGATAGACCTTTGAATGAGATTATGAGTAGTAGATAGATAGATGATAGATAGATAGATAGATAGCGAATAGATAGATAGATAGATAGATAGATAGATAATAGATAGATGACAGACAGATATGATAGATCTATATTGGTAAATAGGTAGGCTAGACAGACAGAGACGACAGACAGGACCTTTTGGATGGATGGATGGATGGATGGATGGATGGATGGATGGATGGATGGATAGATGGATGGATGGATGGACAGCCAGACAGAATGCAACAGCAGCAGCACTTTGGGAAAGTAGAGCTATTTTCCCAACATACTGCTGCAGTTGTGTTTGATGCGCTGGCTCTTCAGGCTCATCCCATTGGGCCCCTTGTACCACTTTGGTGCAGCAGTCAGTGGGGTGAACCTGCACCAGAGCAAGGGGCTCAATGGGGTGAGCCTGTGGAGCCGGTGCATCGAATGCAGCCATGGCAGCATATGGTGTGCCACTGCTGCCGCATCTGAGGCTCCAGGTATAGAGTGGTGCAACAGTCAATAGGGTGAGCCTGCAGGGCCAGCACCTCGAATGCCCCCTGCCACCTCTTAGCGCCCCCTGCCAGCCCCCTTGCCTCTTAGTGCCCCCCCAAGGCATCCCCCCCAGGGGTGGTACCACCTAGTTTGGAAACCACTGTCTAGACTCTCGCTTGCTGTAGCTTCTAGCTCCCTGGCAACCTTGGCTCTAGGAGAGGTATTGCCTCCCCCTCTTCCCAGCTGTGTGGAATGGATTTGTAAAAGCCACTTCCTCTAATTCATATGAAAGTTCCATTTTTGGAGCCAGGTTAATCCAAGCAAGAAGGGTTGCTCCATTCTGGGGGCTACAATGAAACTCAGTGTCTCTCTGTGATCCCCCACCCACATCTCCACTGGTTCAGTTACAAAGTGAACTGGTTCTCCCTCAGCCACTGACCTATCCAGCTAGCAAATGCTATGGGCACCCTCAGTGTTCCCAGTCTCAAGTCTCAGTTTCTCTGCCATCTCAGGGCTGATTATGCATCTTGTGCACCCAGTGTCCAAAAGGGCTAGCATCTTCCCCTGGGTATCAGATGAAGGCATCTACAGTTTACATGTGGCCCCCATAACCATCCCAATGAGGCATCATGAGAGTTGGCCTTGTTCTCCTTTAGGGTGGTCAGAATTCCCAGCTCATCCTGCCAAGGAGGGGTGAACTCAATGACCTCTGCCCCCTTCAGCGCTATTTCACGGTGCTTTGTTGGCTGCTTTTCAGGCTTCCTGGCCCCAGAAGTTTTCTGCTTGGAGCTTGACTTAGTGAGGCCATTGCTACTCAGTGCCCTTCCTTCCCACATGCTGTGAAACACACCGTGGACCTCAGTTTGGCTGCTGCCCCCCCCCTTGGCAACTCTTGGGGCTTCTTTAAGGGCAGAGGGGGAAGGCTTGCTCCAGCTGTGGCTTCCACTGTGCCAGTCTCTAGCCAGATCAATTTCCACCTCAGCTGCCAACATGTACCAGCACTGAAAGTCTTGAGGGGCTTCCCAGGAGATGCAGCTCTGATAGATGTCTTCATTAAGCCTATCTTTGAGCACTCCATCAGGACTTCTGGGGGCAGGCATGCATGTTGCAGGCCAACTCACAAAACTCCTGGGTGTATTCTGCATGGACCTCCGCCTCTGGTTTAAGATAGTGGTGGGATTCAATTTTTTTTTACTACCGATTCTGTGGGTATGGCTTGGTGGGCATGGCAGGGGAAAGATACTGTAAAATCTCCAGTCAGAGGTGAACTACTCAAAATCCCCGAACTCCTCAAAATCTCCACTACTAGTTCTCCAGAACTGGTCAGAACCTGCTAAATACCACCTCTGGTGTAAAGTCTTCATCCTGGTCCTAGCCTTGTGTTTGGTTTGGAGATCCTCAAACCGTGTGCCATCATGATGGCCATCATAAACTGGTTGTAATTCCTCAGCTGTAGGGTATCATTGTTGTGAAAAGTGACCATCCAATCTGCTACAGCCTCTTCCAGAGCCATAGTGACACATCTCATTTAGCTGCCTCCAAAGCAAAGTCATCCTCATACTCCTGCATGTGATTCCAGACTTGAATCTCAGGGCTTTGTGATTCCATCCATATTTTACTCACGGTTGAGGAACCTTTGGAATTTGGCACCTCTGGGGGATGACCCCTCCACCAGTGGGGGAACTGGGCTGTAGCAGCAGTGGCTGTGAGGCAGCTGATGCCAGAGCTGGTCCTGTTGAGCTACAGGAATTGCAGCTGGGGCTGCAGAGATGGTGGCTCCTCCTCTGTTGCCTCTCCAGCTTCTTCATGCTCCATGCAATTAGTAGACATGATGTAGAAATAATCTGATCACCCCCCCATACTGAAGGAATCTTCTGACAGGGGTCAAAATGCACTTGTTTAGAGAATAAATCTGTTAACACCCCTATAACTGTATTTCTTGATCTTTCAGGGAGTGCCACAATAAAATCCATGGAGATCTCTCTCTGTGATGCTGATGGTTCTGTCATAGTTTGGAGGATCCCTAGGGTTTTCCCTTGCTGTCACTTGGCTGACAAGCAAATGGGACAATTCATCACATACTTTCAATCAGAAGTGGGCTGCTGCGGGTTCGCAATGGTTCAGGCTGCCCACCTAGTCTCTGATAGTTTGCTAGAGTGTAAGTGAATGGCCACAGTTGGCCATTTTCATTTTTCTGTCGTAACACAGCCTCACAGCCACATTGCTAACATCGGCTTGAATAACAAAGGGGTTTTTTTGGGTCAGGATGATTCAAAACCAGTTCAGCTACAAACAGCCATTGAAGCTTTTTGAACACTGCCTGGCATTCTAAAGTCCATTTCAGAGGCTGACTGGGCTTGGGCTTGTTCTTCCCTTTTGTCTGTAACAAATTTGTGATGGGCAAAAGATGGGATGAACTGGTGGTAAAAATGGGTGAAACATAGCAAAAGGATTAGAGCGTGTAAAGAGTGTAACTAACTCAACTTTTGATATTCCTTGCTGAGCAAAAGCTTCATTGTAAAGCCCATTTCACACTGCACCAATGGATGGAAAGAGGTTGTAAAATGGAGAGAAACACTTGCCATCCATTGGTTAACGTGATTCATCCGTTCTGTACTCACTGCATCCATTTTTCATCTGAGGTTCCATGCCGCTCAAAAAGTTTTGAGCTGCTTCAAACCTTTTCTGGCGAAAATGTAATCAAACACGTCCGTTCTGCATCCGCACGCATACAGGGAACAC
Source organism: Laticauda laticaudata (assembly GCA_004320025.1). Lineage (NCBI taxonomy): Eukaryota > Metazoa > Chordata > Lepidosauria > Squamata > Elapidae > Laticauda > Laticauda laticaudata. The sequence goes on from BHFT01021484.1 coordinate 8,728, forward strand.
CGTTCTACATCGTTGTCATCCAGAATATAGCCTAACCCCCACCACAACGCTATATCCGCTAGGCTTTTCCGCTAGGCATTCCGTAGGCTTCGCTCTGCATACCGCTTCATTCGCTAGGCTTCTGCTGTGCATGCCGCTTCCATCCGTGGCATCCACTCTGCATCCGCTATTATACTAGTTCTGCATCCCGCTTCGCTGTGCTCGCCCCGGAAGCCTTGCGGATGTGCCATCTGCCTCCCATCTCGTTCCATCCGTTGGCTTCCATCGGAGCAATCCACTTTCCATCCGCCCTACGTACTCCCCCCATACCGTTCCTTTCTTGGTTGTCCGCCTGGTTATGCCAATTCGGGACACTTTTGAGAGTGGGATAACAAACGGATGGAACATTTTTCTCGTCCACGGTAATTCTTTTTACAAAGTTTTGCATCCGTTGGCCAGTGTGACAGGGTCCCCTAACACATAATGTCCCAACTGAGACAGATAAAGCCTCTGGCAGGCTAAAGTGCCAAGCTTAGCGACTAAGTAGCCTTGCTGTAATGTTTAAAACTGTTGTGAATATTTATCTGCTGCAAGTATCTAATGCAGTGGTTCCCAAAGTGGGCAGTACCACCCCCTGGGGAGAGGTGGGATGTCTTAGGGGGGTGCTAAGAGGCAGGGGGGCATCAGGGGGTGCTAAGAGGCAAGAGGGGTGGCAGAGGAGTGCTGGAGATGGGCCCCTTGTAGGGCACAATTCAGGGATAGGATTCTACCGGTTTGTTACTGTTCATGGTAGTTTGGAGAACCGGTAAAACAGGCCCCTGGCTGGCCCTGCTCATCTCTGCCCACTCCTTCATTCCCTGCCCAGTCAGTCCTTATTGCCCATGTGTGACAATTGCTGTCGGCCACAGCGGTGCGTTGGAGAAGCAGAGCAAGCAAAGCCGGAGGTCGGTAATTTTTGTTGCAAAAAGCCTTCAGACATCACATGTTTTTGTCAGTGCAGCTGGAGTCCAGACACACCGAAAAAAACATGCAGTGTCTGGAGGCTTTTTGCAGTAAAAATTACCAATCAGTGGGGCTTCAAAGAGTCTACCGGTTTATCTCCTGGAGTGAAGCCTGACACATTATCTTGGTTGGGGAATAAACGTCCGATCCTGCCATTTCTAACATGTTAATTTGATCGGAAAATGTCTAGTACCTTTGAAAATCCCATCCTGGTTCAAACCATCTCGTATTGGTACAAACATGTGAAAAGGAGGGGGTGGGGGAAGGTTTATCACTCCAACTCCTCTCATTACCCAAAATGAAACACAAAAACTCGTTGGGGAAGCTACGACTCGAGAATTGAAACCACATTCTGTTTGATAATTAGTTGCGTTTAGAATTGCGGGGTGGAGGCATGTAGGACTAATGGGGAGGGCAGATGTTAGTTAGCTGCATGGGGTGGGATTGCATGATAAATTGCGCTGAGAGACGAATGATCTCAGTGCTGACTTTATCCGGTATATCCGTTGTTGCCATGTTTGAGGGAAAACGAGCGAAAATAAATGTACCAATTCACAACAAATCCTGTGAGTAATATAGTTTATTGCTAGAATTCCTACATATGCAAACTAAGGCTAACAGAAACTCCGGCTTTGCTCTGCTTCTCCAATGTGCCTCCACCACCGCATTCTACACACCACAGTAGTCCAACTGCACTGAAAAAAACACATGGTGGCTGCAGGCATTCATGACAAGGGCGACATGGGCTGGCGGAGAGCCCAGTGACAACAATGGCTCAGCCTGGCTTGCCTTCCCTGGCAGCTAGCCCTGGGAGGAAGGTAAAGTCATGGCCATGGAATGATGAAAGAGGCAGTTATAGGGGAGGAAATGTGGAGATTAAGGGCCGGGGCCTCTGAAAGGGGAAACAGGATGATGCAGGCCTTTGACAGATTAGGCCATGCCTGCCTGGACAGAAAATAGGTAGATAAGTTAAGGAAGGTATAGAGAGAGAGAAAAAGAGAAAAAGAGAAAGAGAAAAAAGAAAGAGAGAGAGGGGGAGAGAGAGAGAAAGAAAGAGGGAAAGAAAAAGAGAGACAAGAAAGTAAAAAAAGAAAAAGAGAAAGGAAGAGAAAGGAAGAAAAGGGATAGAAAAAGAAAGAGGGGGGATGGAAGGAAGGGGCAGAAAGAAAGAGGGGGGAAGAGGGAAAGAAAGAAAGAAAGATAAAAAGAAAGAAAGAAAGAAAGAAAGAAAGAAAGAAAGAAAGAAAGAAAGAAAGAGGGAGACAGGAGAAAGTGAATGGG
>BHFT01021485.1:0-16161 GCA_004320025.1 Laticauda laticaudata
CTATTCTATTCTATTCTATTCTATTCTATTCTATTCTATTCTGAAGCCCAGTGCACTGACTTTTTTGTTTCCTTGCTTCCAAGGAATTCCAAGGAATGGCCAGTGAAGGAAGTTTTGATGCTCCAAAACCTGCAGCTGGAACAATGATTTTCACTCTTTGTTCTCAGAACTTCATCTACTCAGACATTTATTTCTATACTGTTTCAGTTTACTGCTTCTGTCCTTAAGCAGCTTACAAAATAACATAATCCACCACCAAACAATACATTAAAAAATAAACAACTTGCTGTAATACTTTCAAAATCTACAAAATGATTGAAGTGAAGATAATCATGGATATCCTAAAATTTTGCAGAATTAAAATGGACTGTGTAGAATATTCATACATTTTGTGTATTTATATCCCACCTTTACTATGTATAAATAATTCAAAATGGTGTGTATACCTAGTACTCCTTTCTCTTCCTATATTCCCCATAACAACAACCTTGAAACTTGAGTTGGCTTAGAAAGAATGACTGGCTCAAAGTCACCCAGTCAGTTTTTATGCCTAAGAGAGGACTAGAATTCAGTTTCCTCGTTTCTAGCCACTAGATTAAACTAGTTTAAAATTATAATTAAAAATGGCATTGTGCAATTTTTATACATATCTAATACCCCCAACCACTCTCATCTAATAATCATAAACAGCAAACTATTTTCTAAATCACTGTTCAGTGATCTCCTTGAGGCTGCTGGACTCCCTGTTTAATCAGACATAAAACAAATCACTTGCCAAGGCAGAGGAGTATAAACTGGCTTTAATTACAATATTGTAACACCAATTAGAGATCTATCTATTCAAGGACTCAGTACTTCCTACTTCAGTATTACTCCCATGTTGGGATAATTGCTACTAATTAAGCTTAGAACTAATTAAGCCAAGTGATCTCATTTATATCCTCAAATATGACTTCCTAGAGTCCAGCAGGATGATTAAAAAATAAAAATATACTTTCTTTGAATGTTTGCTCTTTCATTTTGCTTTCATATGGGATATTTCCTCTGTATGTTTTCTTCCATTATGTTCTTCTTAAGTCTCCAAACTCCTCTTTTTTACAGGAGAAATTACTGGCCCAATAATTTCTGAAAATACATTCACTGAAAGTTGTAGTATCTGCCATGCACTTTAGCTGAATCAAAATTTCAATTCTTGTGAATGTGAAAAGGTGATATTGTAAGAAATTACACAAAGTTAATCCAGTATTCTATGTATTACCCAGTCATGTATTCTATGTATTACCCATGAGAATTCATTTTACTTTGGCACACAGAGCCTAAAGGAGGGTTGTCAAATTTGTTCACATCATGGGCATCATTGTGACATATCACAAATTATTTTGCCTTTGCAGGTGGGCCTGGCCTGCATGGGCGTATCTGGCCCGCAAACTGCCAATTTGACAAGCCCGGCCTAAAGGATGAGATATGTATTTTGTATCCTAGAACAAAATACTTCAACATTGGACTGAAAGAAAATTGGGCAGAATCCATAAATTAGTTCACCATAGAATTGAATCAATGCTAAATATTTCCAAATATAATATTTTTATCTACTTAAAATCAACTGTTTTAAATGAATAACACTAATTTGGCTATAATATGGTTTAGCCATTCTTCATGGCTACAGCTTTCACACTTTACTAGAATTATACAACTATGTTTTTAAATCCTTTTAATTATCTTTGTAGTGTTTTACAGATTGCAGAATTGCAAGAGACCATAGAGGTCATATATTTCATCTCCAGCAGCCAGCCCAAGGTAAAGTCTACTATGCAAGATGCAATCACTGCATTTTTGACAGACGGCAGCTTGTTCTTGTTTGAGTACACAACCTGCCACCCTCCAGTGCTATCACTTCATTCAGAACAGAACTTAATATTTGGAAATGTATAGCTGAAGTGTGCTTTCCTACAATCTTTGTTCTCATTCTTCACCCTGGGACAAAATACAAGAAGTCTACTACATTTTTTTAATGGATGCCTTTCAAATACTTTAAGAAAAGTGAAAGGTGTCTATTTTCCAGAGCACCTAGCTGCACCTAGATTACATAATAATAATGATTGCACTCTGCAACAGATGGAATTTCAGGCATCAAAACATGATCTTGCCATAGCTGTAAATTTACTAGACTTTTCCACTGCTATTTATGTCATATGACTGCAGTGGTGATATAGAAGTTCATTTTGTGTACTAGAACTCAGAAGCTGCAGGGTCAAATTCTTATTCAATCATCTAGCTCACTGGTGATCCTGAGCTATTTTTGTAAAAATGAGAGAAGGGAAATGAACATCATCTGTGCATTTTGCTGTCCAACAGATTCTGTAACATTCTGTAAATACTATATAATGAGATGGATTCAAAAAGCTGACCAGAGATGATCTGAAAACTATATCACTAGGACACAAAACAATGTGACACTAGAGTCAGTATGTTCTCTTTTCTACTACTTGCAGAGAAAGGACAACTGTATGGCGTAATGCACCATTTTCTCTGCCAAGTATTCATCACTGCTTTGTGGAACTGATATCATGTATATAGATCAAAAGCTGTCCTTAGCTGTTAAAAGGCATGCCACATGTTGCAGGTGAAGAGTAATCCCATTTCTTTTATTTTAAATATAATCAGAAGCAAACATAGTGTATATGACTATTACCTAATCTTTAATATAATTGTTGTTATAAATTTAATAACTTACTCCTTTTGCCATATTAATTATTACAATATCGTTAACAGCAAATTAAAATTTCTAGTGACTACCTCTAAGGCTTTCCTGAGCAGGCAGCATAAGGCCTTGTTATTACACATCTCTTCGTTATAAGTTTGATAGCCAAAAAGTATGAAGGCATGGTGCTGAACAAAATTGACTATATAAAACATTTGCAAGATGGTACAGAAGCCTGAAATCCAATGTACATTAACCAGGGATAATTGATTATTAAACAGTGGAGATTTCTTCTGAGCAGCTACATACAGAATTAGACTACACAAAAAAAGATGGGAGTATGGTTGATCTGGTATGCAACTTTGAACATAGTCTTCAAGGACTTTTCTTTGTAAATTTATCTCTTACATGAAAGAGGAATTTAAAACTTTACAAGACCTCTACTGGGAGAAGCTTAGATCTCTAATACTTTTTTCCCCAAACAGGAATAATGGAGTTTAACATAAAATGAATATCATCAGCAAAAAGGAATATCAAAAATGTGCCTGTAAAATGCTCCTCCATTAAATGAGTAATACCTATATAAATTACATAGAAGGATTGCCCATTTTTGTTAGTGTTAAATGTATTTATTAGATACAAAAATCATATTTAACATTATTTGAATCAAATAGCAATTCTACAATAAAAATTCATACCCTGTATCTATAAGACGTGGTATTCTGCTATTTGCAATATTTGCATTTTTCTTTAAAGGCCACTAAAAATGGACATATTTAGAAATATCCACAGAAAGGACAAAGGAAGCCCCCAAAAGTTCTCCCTCCTTTATGCAGCCTCCAGTAAGAGCAACTGACTGAAGTGTCATAGCTTTAGTCTTGTCTTCTTCTCTAAGGACAGATAACTGCATATTTCAGGATTGCCTTTCCAGGGTTTGTGCTCAATTTTACATTCATGCATAAGCACATTTAAATTCCATTCAGGATTTACAAAAGCATCATAATCTCCAGAAGTCAGGGCTTTCAAAATCTTCCTTCTGCTCACTGCATTTAATGTCACTTAATTGCATTTAATGTCAGAGTAAGCACTGAGTATCAATATATTCCATTTCTGAAATAGCCACCATTGTTTCTCCTTTCTCATTAAAATGCACCAGGACAAAGAACACAAATCCTGGGGAAATATTTGGCAGATCTTTTCCTTCAAAATGTGACTGACCGTAGGCAATGCATCTGAATAAATTTTCCTTTGAAGAAACAGATTTGCAACACACACATATAGCTTCCTTGATAATCACTCAATGTATCATTCAGCAAGAAATTTTACGTCCACTTAATCTACATCAATAATACTTCAAATTGCTAGCAAAGGAACTGCTGAAAAAAATATCCTGCACATGAGTGGCAAAGGTCTGTCTGTTATAAAATACAGTTAATAACAAGGTGTGCATCTTGTTTGTTTATTCCTAAGGAGCAATGTTTATCATGGCTGTCAGGGATTATAAAAATATTTCCATGCCTTGAGACAGCTTGATGGTATGGTGTGTAACTCAATGTGTAGGCAAATGTGCAGGTGGAACACTGAAATAAACAAGAAATCTTCAGTAAGAAGCTTAATTAATGATTTCCAAGGATGACAGAGAAAGTAAGTTAAAGGCAGGAAGAGAATGCAAAGCATGAGGCAGGGACATTTCTATTTCTATTAGCATAAGGGTACACATAGCTGTGCCTGCTCCTGCATAAAGTATTTCATCCAGCATTATAACAGAAATGAGAAATTTACTTTTTTATATGGAACAGGTATATGTTCCCAGCTTTCTTGTTGCCTCTAGTTTTGTGATACCAGAACTATTTTGAACTCAAAAATATATATCTAATTGATTAAGAACTACATAAATTAATAGCATATTAAATCCTATATATAAGCACCATGATAGTAAAAACAGAAGAACAGAAGCAAGTAGACAAAGACAAACAGACAGACAGACAGATGCCCACATAAATTTCAGTTTGCCTATTCAACTGCTGTAACTCCTACATTTGCAGAGCCTGATTCAGGATAGCCATGTTATCAGGCTGTTTTTCAAAACAACTATAAACAATCTGAGGTCTCCGGGCTACATGTGGCTCCCTAGATATCTTCCACAAATTGCTCCAAAATTAACATGCCAAATTAAGGAAAACTATTTATATAGAGTGAGTACACATATATTGATTGTATTTCATTGATTAATGTATTTTCTAAAATTGTCTAAAAATAGTTTTTTTCCCCTGCCCTAGGCCACTTAGGATATGCTCATTTTTGCATGCTGGCAGTTCACTTGATGTTTAATGTCACCCTTATATGACAAAAACTTGAACCTTTGTTTAAAAAATAGGTATTTCAAATGGAGAATGTGGATCAAATATTCACCAAACTGGTCTGATTTATATTATTAAGATGTCAATGTTGACTGGTTGCAGTTGTAACAATCTGGTCTCACAGATACAATTAAGTTGTGATCTGGATTTAGTACATTTCATGCATCAATTTAAGTCTTTAGTTCAGCATTCCCAAATATATCTGCAACACAGGATTAGTAGTCTACCTCACAGTGTAGTTGTGATTATAAGCCAAAGATGGCAACTATAGTAGAATCATCTTTTCACGGTACTTTTTCTCTCTTTTTCCTTTTTTACTGTGACCAAATTTCATGAATGCCATGAAATATGTCAAAGATATTGCCTACGACACCTTGGAAAACCTGCAATCCACCTAATGTGCAGTTCCATCACTAGAAGCAAAAAGATTTTGAAGATACAAGTGCATGAGAATACAAGCTGACAAAGTTCCCCAAAACACAGCCATAGCATTGCTACAGATTTTGGGATGAATCTTACTACTCATCAGTGATGAGTGGCAGCAAGCAACAAAAATGGTTAAGGTTGCATGTAGTCTAGGCTTTTGTCAAAGGATTTTGGGATAGAACTGATCCACTACAAAGTCCCAAAGGTGCTTTTTCAAGAAGCAACTGGACTTTCTGCTTTTTCTTTGAAGATGTTTCACTTGTCATTCAGAAGTTCTTGGCTGAGAAACAAAACATCTTCGAAGAAAAACAGAAAAGCACCTTTGGGAGAACTGTGACATGGATGATTGAGAATATCCATAGAACTGATATAAAATTATAACAGTTGTTATCAGTGTCTATCAGAGCCCGAGCAAAGCAAAGAAAGACTGGAGATGGAAGGAACATGGATTCAACTAAAAACTAAACACTTTTTGACATGTTGGGTCATCATTTCAGGCACATTTTCCTCTCCTGCACAGAGAAACAAAATGATTAAGGGCAAAACAGCAGTGGGATGACTTCTGACTTCCTGCCAGCTTAACTGCAGCTGACCACCCTCTGGCAGCCAATGGCAGGACCAGTCTACCCAGCCTCCAGAGGACTAGTGTAGGATTAATCTACCCCACCTCTAACTAAGGCTGAAGGAGAGACTGGTCTTCCCAGGCGAGTGCAAGATTGTTCTACTGAACCTCTAGATGCTAGCATAGCAGCATAGTAACAGTGAAGTGATGAGCAATTTGCCAAATTTTGATCCCGTGGGAGTCATGGATCCAGATTTTGAACACATTCCCTTTGGGGTATCTTGTTTAAAAAAAAATGATGCACTGTTTCATCCAGCTAAATGTTACACAGATGAGAGTTTTGTAGTATATAAAAAAAAATCTATGATATATGCAAAATTATTTTCTATAACAAATGCTAAAAACATGCAGAATTTGGAAAAGGGCTTTCCACAATTCCTCCCATTGGTCCTAACACTTCCATATTTGTATCAGATAGTGGTTTTAATTACTACATATTAATTAGAAAAACATTACTACTGATGGCCAGTTCTCTGGATATTTCCATTTTCCCATCATTATGACTTGAAGGAAAATTATTAGCTCAGAATAGGGTTGATTCTTTAAATCTGTGAAATCTCATTATTTCACTTGTGAAACTGGTTGGAACTGATATTGTGCTTTGCTTCCTTTGCAAGACCTGAAGAAGAATAGATTGGACTTCATTTTCAATCACTGCTACATTTTAATGTACGTTTTGTTTTCTTAATATAATTATCTATCTGCATTTTCCCTAGTTGTGAACTAAACAGGTCCACTAGAAAAGTGGTATATGAATTCTATTGTTATTTTTCTTATTTCGTTCAGGAAATGGAAAACTTGTAATACAATGATTATATAAGGAAATAATGTACTTAAAAGGCTAACATATTTCCTGAAATGCTTCTTAAATATGCATTCTAATATCTGGAACACTCTTCTACACATTACCAAATGCAGAAGAAAACATGAACAACTTTTGCTGTATTAATCCCTTGCGTAGATGTGTCCTTAGAGGAGAATGTTGCTATTACCTGTTGCTAAGGGCTATATGAAATATATAAAATCAAGTAGCGTTTGCTCAAACACTTAATCTATGATGCAAGTAGCCTTTAAAAAGTTTTATCAGCAGCAAAATTGTATTGGCCAAGGACAAAATAATCAAAGAACCATATTCTTAGTGTAGAGTAAAACTATTTATTGCGAAACAAATCTTCTGTTTCTCTTTACTAGTAAAGATAGGGAAGAACAATTGTAAGAAAAAATTATCAGGTGGTTAGGAAAGGTTTAACTTATCTTACCTTTTCTTAAATATTCACAGTAACACTATACAGATCGAACTCAGATTAATTATCCTTAGGAATGAACACTGATTTCATTTGTGCTGTCTTCCTGATCCTGATTTGCTCCAGTCCAACTGTTGCACATTTTAATTTTTTATTTTTATTGTTGTCAGAAATAAGTACTCCATGGAAATCGCATACTTATTTGTGTACATACATCCACACCACATATTAATTTTACCATCATTTAAAAAAATATGCTGTCCCATCCTGACATATCTATCCTTTTTGAAAAGTGTAACTAGATATCAAAATATGGGACAAAGATTATAAAAACACATTCTCTTAGAACATAGTTATGATATCTGGTTCTTGAAAATTCCATTTATTCCATATTTTACTTCTTCAAATTACTACATTTATAACAACATATTTAGACACAGAAAATACAGCTAATAGTTATATCAAAAATATCTCATATAGGAAACAATGCACACAGGGCACTCATCCTTATTTAACTAGGGATAAATAACATGACCCTGTTTTCCTTCATTTTCCTTTCTGGTGTCCTGACAAACCATGTGGAGATAACCTGATTTCCTTCACTTCTGCTGATTAATAATGCTGCGGGAATCATCACACATGAATCTGTCCGCTTTCTGGTACAAATTACAGGATTCAAACATTGTACTGTACCTGCTATAGTTTGTAGTGTAACAAAAATAATTTCATACTACACTGTATACAAAAGAAGAAGAAAACACATTGGTAATACTTTTTCAGGTACAGTCTTTGTCTGGCCACTATCAGAAAGCCAGGCATGTAAAGTATTTGTTATGGGGAGAAGCAATTCTGATATGAGCAGGGCATTTCTTTTGCTGCTAATAATGAACTTCTTATGCAAGTATTTTTGCAACCTGACACTTTTCATAACTTGGAAACTGTAGTATGCAGCTTCTAAGAGACCAGAGGAGCTCAGTTTTGCTTTATTTACTACTAATTACCAGTAGAAACCCTCAAAACCACCAGCAAATCTCTGAAAAGCAGCCATCACTTAGGGAGGAACACTTCTAGATGCATCCACGAACAGTATAAATAGTGCATATGGAAAAATCCTTTCAGTGTCCATCCAGTTCAAGGGATGTGTTTCAGGATGTGTGCAGTTGCTTCGGAAGGTGCAATTCATCTGGACTTACATCTCTTATGGGCACAGAGACTCAAAACTGATGATGAGCTTGATCCCTCCCTCAAGCTCAGCCTACTCTTCTCCTACATCAAAAACTAGACCATTGATCACAAGGTACCAGAAATTTCTATCTTACTATGCATGATGTTTCTACATAAACTGGGACAATTGATGACATCCATCTCTACTGTTTCTTACTATCTAGTTCTAAGAAAGTAATCACTAGCCTTAAACATTAAAGGATAATAGAATGGGCAATAGAAAATTACCTAAAATTAAATTCATACGACGTAGACACACTAATTCTGGGGAGATTGTTCACTAAATAGGAAATCAGACATAAGGACCAAGGTTCAACTAGTTTTTGATAGCATTACACTCTCTGACAGAGTAGATTCTTATCATTGGAATGCCTTTTTGATCCTCAATTATCACTGAATTCACAGCTAGTTAATATGGAAGAGCACCTTTGCACAATCATTGATAGACTATATGCATCACTTTTCAACTGGTGATTATCCTTGATTTTGTTACATCTTGACTATTGCAACATACTCTCGACGGAGTTATCCATGAAAATGTCCAAAAGTTGTAGTTAGTGCAAAATACAGCAACAAGGCTGCTAACTGGCACAAGATATAGGCACTGCATGTTGCCTGTAAAGAAATATCTATAGTGGTTACTTATTTGCTTATGGAAACAATTTAAGATGTTACTGTTGATTGTTAAAATGGGCAGGAAATCCCTCCTTAAGATGACTTGGTTGTTTCTGCCTGTAAGAGAGGGCCAGCATTGCTTCCAACTATTGAATGTATTATCCCTGGAGTTGCCTTTAACTGCATTCTCAGTGTTCAGGAAAATCTGAAAAGATGTATCTCTTTTACAAATACAATTTTAGTATTCTCTTAAACTCAGTGTTTTATTTTAAAATTTAAATGAATAAAATAAATAATAATCTACCATGCATCTCCCACAATTGGCCTGTGTATGATGGAACACTGATATATATTAATCAATAAGAGTTAACAACAAATAACATTTTCTAATATTTAACAATTACACAGGGGGAACTAGAGGGGGATAGGAGAACCCAAATAATGCTATTTTAAGTTTCCTCCTCCTATTTTCTTCAAGCTACCCCATGAGGTGAGTTGGGCTGAGAGACAGTGACTGGCCCAATGTCACCCAGCTGGTTTTTCATGCCTAAACCAAGACTAAAACAATCTATTGGTTTCTAGGCCAACTCTTTAACTTCCACAGCCAACTGGCTCTATAAAATACACACATTTTATATTGAAATATGCATACTGTGTGAAAGAATTAGCCTCTATTTTGAAAAAATAGGCCTGAAATGAAGAAGTAAAGAGTTAATTTTGTACTACTAACTTGCCTCAGGTTATACCTCAAGTTAGCAAAATGCTTCTGACTTCTAGGATCTAACCCTCATCCACTAGAACATACTGTCTCTCCCACAGGCCCAGTGAAACAGAAAACAAGAATACTGCTTCAGCAAAGATATCCGAGTACACATATACACATGGTAGAGCAAACATCATCAACAATATTATTTTTTCCTGTATACGTGAATGCATATTCGTAAACGGAAACAAATAGAAGATGAGCAAAATAACATGGTTGTTCCATTTTGCAAAGCATTAATATTCTACACAGCATAACAAAGTTGCGGCTTGAATGTCTGCTAGACAGGAACTATGTTGCTGGAGCAGTCTGGTTAAAAAGAAAAAAAAAGCCCTGTTGACTGTTTCCTCTAGTCTGCCCAAAATATTAATCAGAGACATGCAGATGAATTTATAAATCATTAGGAAAAATGATCATCACTATTGTTCCTGCAATTTTTTAAAAATAGTGCAGGTGGTCCTCAACTTATGACCAAAACTGAACCCAAAATTTATGTTGTTAAGTGAGAAATTTGTTAAGTGAATTTTGTCCCGTTTTATGACTTTTCTTGCAACATTTCTTAAATCACTGCAGTTGTTAAACTAATAACATGGTTACTAAATGAATCTGGTTTCCTCACTGGCTTGTCAGAAGGTAACAAAAGGCCATTATATGAGTCCTAGACACTGCAAGTGTCATAAATGTGAATCAGTTGTCAAGCATGCAAATATAAATGGTTGTGTGATGGTTGTGTGAAAAACAGTCATAAATCACTTTTTTCAGTGATGTTGTAACTTTGAACAATCCCTAAATGAACTGTTGTAAGTCGAGAACTACCTGTATTAAGTTTATCTATTTATTATATTTATATCCAACATAATCTGATGATTCTTGCCAGCCAACATTGTATATTTAGCTTCTCTTTTTTTAATTTCCAGTTATAAAATTGCCACAAGAGCTGAATGACAATCACATCAAGATACTTCGTTGGTTTGGCTTTTCCTTTAGAGTCTTAACTGTAATCTTTACAACACTTTACAGCATCTTAGGCAGTCTTCTATGAACTAGTGTATTTTCAATATAGTATGCTGGAAGTCTTCTACAAACCAGCGTTTTCCAGGTGTATTGATGTGAAATATCCCTCATCCCAAGCAGTAAGGCCCATGCTGGCTGAGAATGATAGGAATTATGATAGGAATTATGGTTATCTTGCGGCCATTAAGATGGAGAAAGCCACTTTAAGAGATACACTTCATTCTAACAATCTGGACTACAGTTTATCAAGGAGCTGATCTCATGCTATTGTTAAGGTAAGTACAGGAACTTCACAGGAACAGTAAGTTCAAGTCAACTAGCAGCAAAAGACACCCACTAGGTGATTTTTGAGCAGTCATTTCCTCTTCGCAGAAGCAAAGCTATGTCGTGAAGGTGCTGGAGAATGAAAGAGGAAGGCTATCTAGACTGCCTTTTGCTTCTGAATAAACCACAGGACATAAATCAGATAAAATGGAAAGGAAGTACTTGTTCTACCTCAGCTAATTAATCAGTGAATTTATTATTGTTCAAGTGAAGATTGAGTCTGAACAATCACTTTGAAAGAGTAAAGAGACATAAAAACTAATACAAGGGTTTCCTTTTACTTTCTTTCAAATCTACTTTTAGGAAAACAGCAGTATGAAACTTTCAAATGGTTTATGATCTTGCTAACTTCAACATATTTTGGGGGGTTTCTTTCCTACGTTGGGGGAACCATCACCCTATTTTTATTCTCCTCTTAACACTTCTTGGCAGAATTTATTTTCAGTCTGCTACCAAAGGGTCAATTAGTACATTACTGTTGTTCAGCTTTGTGATTTACCTAATAGGAACTAGACTGAAATTAAATAAGAGCCATGAATAGATAGCCAGCATTACAGGCTACATTTAAGCAGGTGGGAATTCTCAATGGGAAACAATAATATACGACATAGACTTAGCTAATAAGCTTTTTAAATTTTTTTTTAAATCCACATTTTAGGCATATTTAACCATTGTAAAAGAAACTAATGAAGTTGTGAGATGCCTTCATCAAGATAAAATCAGTTGAATTCAATATCCATTCTGTTTTTAGTTTTATGTATGCAGTATATGTTTTCTTGGAAAACAGAAATAATGTTGTAGACGGCATTGGCTGAAAATTGTAGCCTGGAGAGAGAAAAAATTAGAAAAAACACATAGAAGTAAAATATCTTGATCCAGGGGACCAAAATTTAAAAAAAACTACAGCGTTTCTAAGAATGTTTTGTGTGGATGTGTGTGCGCCCCAGGAGAAGTCCCTGCAGTTTTCTTGGAAAGGTTTCAAAAGTGGTTTGACAGTCAGCACTGCTTCCAGGTTGAGAGGATGGATCTGTCTGGGCCAGGGTCACCCAGCTGGCTTTGTGCCTAAGGCAGAAATAGAACTCAAGGTCTCTTGGTTTCTAGGCTGGTGTCTGAAGCAGTACACCAAACTGGCCGTCTATTTTTAGTGAAACAGTTTTCTATTCTAGCTGAGCAAATTCATGGACCAAAACCTATATTGCACTATAAGAAGAAAGCACGTACCTATGCTCAATATTCCATTATTTTACTGAGTTACAAAAGTTACTTACTCCAGTAGGTAAATGATACGTTTCCACATTTTTCTAAGATATTTATGGAAAATGTTGCCATCACAATATAGTTTTAAAGGGATGAAGGAATACGCCTGCTATTGGAACAAAAGAAAAAAAAAGTCACTCTAATCTTCGCAAGTACATTAATTTTCCTTATTAACAGTGTCTGTCTCATGGAAGAAGTAAACTGTTGGAAGATGTACCTCTGAAGTCTCTGAAGTAAAATATTTCAAATTTGAGGACTGCTTATTCTGACACAAATCATATCCATGAGAAACACTTAAAATTAGATGCACATTTAATAGTATTATCTATATGAGAAAAGTGAACACAAGTACCAGACAAAATGCAACAATATCTAGAAATGTTATGAGCAATAATAGGTTGCTAACGTAAGAGGCAGAGAGATTAGAGATCATTGCTTTTTCATTACATTTATGCCACAGCTTCTTCTGAAGTCTTCACTCACTTTTTATAAGCACTATCTTCCCAGTTCTCTTCATTTGTTAAATGTACCAATCCCTTTTCACAAACAGAAGTGTCACTTTTATTGTCAACAAGCGACAAATGATCCTCTTTTATGTCAACGTTTATATTTAATAATGGTCATGAAGTTAACTGAGCCTATACTGGAATCACCCACTCATCCTATATTCAAAGTCCAATTATGTATTTTCTTCTTCATAATGTATAATTTTGCTGAGCATATTTTAATCTATGTAATTTCACCTATATTTCTTCAAATAAATAGTTGAAGCTTCTTGAGGTGTACAATGAAAAATATACAATCTTTATACTTAATAGCATAGATAAATGTGCAGTTTTGGTGGCAGAGATATTAAAGCATTACATTTAAGACCACTGTAGTGCAAGCACATTCACCTCTACAGGTCTTCTATCCAGGTAAACTGCTCCCTTCTCTCTCTATTGTTGATCTATTTCTCTTCCCCCCTCCCCCCCCCCCCCCGCCAACATGCACTCCTTCAAATATTCTAAAAAAAAATTTCTACTGTACTTAGAAGTACATTTAAATTTAATATTATTTATAACTCTGCTTTGTCTCATTTCACAGGATGTTATTGACCAACCTAATCATATTGTAAAGTTTCCTAAAATATGTGGGCTACATCCAGTAACACAAATACTATCAAAGAAAATATACACGTGGAAGGAACATTAGGAGCAAAGCTGGACATTTCTGCTTTACACTTTGCAGAAAGAGAAGGAGCCTCCATTTTCCTTGCTAGACTGAGGAGGGTCTCAGGGCAATTTAATCTCCCTCCCCCTCTCTCCCATCCTGCTTAGATTCTTTAACACACACACACACACACACACACACACACACACACACACACACAAATGTTCTCCTTCAGGCCTTGGCTGGGAAAGCATGATCTCCAACACACACACACACACACACATTTCTTTCTCTGTGTGTGCTTCTGTATGGCTCATGTTGTATTAGCCTTCTGAACATCTGTACCATTCAAGACTTTTTTATGGATTTCCAAATTCTTGTTATTTGTCCCCAAATAAAACATACCACAATGATGGCATATGATAAAAGCAGAGACCTTAGGAAATTCACTTCAAGCTTCAGTTAAATGTTATCACGATTTTAAATGGACTGAAAATAAGACAAAATAAGGGTAGGTTTTTGTTTTTTTTTTAAAAGGGAATGAATGGTAAATTCCCTTTTAGCTTTTTAAAGGCTACCTTAAAAGCACAAAGTTACATCCACAAAAGCACCAGTACAGTATGAATAAACAGTTCCCTTATATTGAGACCATAACATTTGGGAAGCAGTTTAGAAAAACGATAAATAACCCTCATTTCTTAAATAAATGTTTTTTAAAAAAAAAAAATCTCCCAGATTCATAATTGTTCTTTCCTCCCTCTCTTCCATAAAATAAAGCTTCCCTGCAAAATCATTTCTGCTTCCACTACATTAAAAAAAAAGACACAATCTGTATGCAACAATGACAAAAGATTCGCGATCTTCTTTTTCCTGGCATCCCTCTCTCTCTCTCTCTCTCTCNAAAAAGACACAATCTGTATGCAACAATGACAAAAGATTCGCGATCTTCTTTTTCCTGGCATCCCTCTCTCTCTCTCTCTCTCTCTTTTTTAACATATGTACAATTAGAGAGGCGGGTGAAAAATTCCAATTTCTCCTCCCACCCCATTCTCAGTTTTAATCGTCTGGTAAAGCTTCAAAAAGACACAGTAGACAAGACAAGAAGCCAACAGGTGGGGTGTGTGTGTGTGTGGGGGGGGGATTTCAATTTTTTTAAAAAAAGGCTTTGTGTCCTTTATCCAAGCGATGCACTTGAGCTATATAGCCCCTTCCTCCTCTCTCTCTCTTTTTTTTTTTCTTTCTTTTTAATGAAAGACAGTGGACGTGCTTTCTGAAATGCGATGTTTAAAACACAGGAGTGAAACGCCGTGACAAGTTGCACCTTCCCGAGAACATCACAACAAAACCGTGTACCACGGAACAATTTCCACGGGTGGGCGTGATCCTTCAAACTAGCGCACACACAAGGGGAAACCGAGCCACGGGGGGGGGGGGGGGGCTTGTGATCGCCATCCCGATTGGGAAAAGTTTCGGACTGCCTCTTCCTTGTTGTCCCCTCCCGTCCTCGTCCACCTCCCCCTTTTCCCTGACCCGACACTCCGGTCGGAGCGCCGAGCCGTGCGCGCGAGCCGGTGGCGGCGGCGGCCGCGGCGGGGGGGGGGGCGAGATCGCCCAGCTTTTCGTCGCAGAGGCGAGCAGGAGCCTGAGCTGGATCTCGGGGAAAGGACGCACTCGCTCGGAGCCGAGAAGAGGGCTGTTTGCTCGCGGTACGATGGCGGCGGCCAGCCCGGCAACCCCGTCCTCTAATGTTGAAGCTGTGAACAACACACACAACACAAGCAAGAGAGAGAGAGAGAGAGGAGAGAATGCGGGTATGTGTGTGTGGGGGGGGGGGAACGGGAAAAGGAGAACCTTGAAGCGCCGGAGCTGCGAGGCGCTTTTCCGCGCTCTCCTTTCCCCCCAAAACAGCCCCCCGGCGCCCTTTCTTTTCCTCCTGGGCTTCGCCCAAAGACGCGGCGAGGGAGGAGGCGGGGAAAGGGGGCGACAGAAGCGCAATTGCAAGTCGTAAACGGCGCCAACCCAAAGCTATTTCTACCACAGACGGAAGGAGCGCGCAAGGAAGGGAGAGGGGCCACGCTAATCCCGGGGCTCCCTTTCTGAAGGGACCGGCCGCCTGCTACCGAGCCCCGGTGCTTCAGCGTGCGGCCCCCCCCCCTCCCCATGCCAAGCCTGGAGAGCTCAAGGCTGCCTTGCAAAGAAACCCAGCTTTGTGCTTGTGTCTCTGTTGTGGCTGCTGCTCCTGTTGCCATCGAAGGAAAAATTGTCGCCTGTCTCTTACCTTTGCCTCTTTCTCTCAACACAACCTTTCTCTTTCCCCTCTCCCTCTCTCCCTCTCAATTTCTCTCTCTCTCTCTCCCTCCCTCTCTCTTTCTCTCTCTCTCTCTCTCTCTTTTTAAATTGTGTGTTATGAGGAGAATTTGTGGAGAATCATTCCGCCAAGGCGAACGGGGGGGGGGGGG
>BHFT01021485.1:16185-29772 GCA_004320025.1 Laticauda laticaudata
GGGGGGGGGGGGGGAGGAGGGAAGTGAAGAGAAATAAACAGAAAAGGCAACAGACACCCTTTCTCTGAAGTCCTTTGGTCTCCTGGCACCAAGACACCAGGACAACATCAAAGCGACTTAGGGGGAATACTTTAAGGTCTCATTGTCTGCTCCGGTCTGCTCTCTGTTTTCTTCTGCGTCCCCCTCTTGCTGCCGTAAGACTTGGTATGGCCCATGCATTCATGCCAAGTAGCTTTCACACATGGAAGCTTGTCTCAAGCAATTGCTGACAAGCCACAAACAAGACATTCTCCCTCCTTTCTCCCTCCTCCTTCCCCTTCCTCCTTTCTTCAGAATGCAAACTAAAACTCCGGCGACAGGCAGGCTTGGCCTACACGCCTCCCCCCCTTTACGAGCACACCAGCATACACATGCTCAGCTCACTGCTATAACTGGTGGGAGTTAAGGGGGGGGGGGCGAGAGACCAGGCTGAGTTGGGGGCAGGGAGAGAGATGTCTGCCCGGGTCCCAATAAAATGGCAGAGAAAGACAGAAGCTGCGCACACAACATCGCATAGCATTTTCTTTATTCAGTTGTGATGAGGGAGAGAGATTAAAGAATTAGCAACTGGGACGGGGACTAGGAAAGCAAACTCTTGCAGTGTGTTGTGGATAGGGAGGAGTAATATCTGAAAAAAAATGTGTTTCAATCTCATTCAAATGAAAGTGATAATATGTGCACATACTATAAATTTTATATAAGCATACATACTCAGAAAAACAGATTGAACAGCAGGATAATACCTTAGCCTTCAGTATTATTGGTACCCACAATATTCATAAATTTATCTTGAACATCCACAACTATGTTTGCAAGATGCCAAAGTACAAATGTCCATAGGTTGGTTCTGACTTCATTTACACATTTTAATAAGAACCTGGATATAAATGGGTGCAGTATTAAGAAACACTGATTTAGAAAAAATGCTGAGTGAACTTTAGAGACAAAAATAACTCCCAGCCATAATCACATACATTTATCCTGAAGCTACACATTGTGCAGCAGAAGCTCCTACAAAAACTCTCAATTGTTCACATTACGTTGTTCTTATGAAAGGAAATCATAAAAGAGAAGGAGGTCACTCAGGTCATAAACAACACTACTAGTAGAAAAGGGGCTAAGGTTAGCACACCTTTTACTATCTGTTTATTGGTTATCACCTCCAAAGAGAGTAAAAGGAAGCACCAGTGTAAAATTTGATTGAAACTAAGCATGCAGTATTCAAATATGATTTAATCCAGATTACATTCAATCTACCCTGATTTTTAAAAAATGGGATTCCAAGCTCTTTGGAAGATGACAAATAGATAAAAGTGCAATAAAATTTATGAAAGGTACTTTCAGAAAAGGGATTTTATTTAAAATATTATGCTTCCATAATTGAGCCCTATGGGATTTCTAGGAAAAGACAGAAATAGAAATTATGCACCATGAAATTAGAAACAACAGTCAATGGTCACACTCGTGTAGAAAAGAATGTCTACTTCTCAAAAAATCACTTGAATCCAAACACAACTTTGTGGCAGAACTGTAAGTATGTTTTCTTAAACCTTCCTACCAAGTCCCAGAGCATAATAATATTCAATAAATATATTTACTATGACTGGGAGATAATTCTACAGCTTAGAATAAAGACACATTGATTAATAATATAAATGTGTCGTATAATATTAAAGGGCTGAACAACAGAAGAAGATGTATTAATGCATTTCCATGTCATGGAAAGCTTCATAAATAGCAAGCAATAAAAAGCATGTCTAATTATTATAGATTATAAGGGTAATTTAAAAACTTTTTTCTCAAAAGTTTTTCCATTAGAAGATACAACAATAAACTGCCACCAGCTTAACTGAACTTTCTGGTGGCCAAAGTTTGTTCATCTGGAAAACTTTCCATTCAGCCCCAAGAAAATTCATGAAATTAAAACCCAGGTAAGAAATCTTTCAAATATGCTGAAACACAAAGGATAGTTGTGGAACTATGTTGTCCTGCATGAGGGTAAGGTTGTATGTGGTCAAAACTCCAGACAGAATCTCTCAATATAGAAAAGGAGTTTATTAAGAAAAGGGAAATACATGAAAGTAACAATCACAGAAACATAACTGCAAATTATCAAAGAAAATACTCCACTTGTAACATCCTAGATCTAGAATTTGATTTCCAACAAATCTGGAATCATCTGCTAGTTATATCCAACTTTAATACATTCTTTTCATGAAATTGTAAGAGTATAAATCAGTTTTGCACATTGTATAAACGGTGTAATATTGGATAGGCTGTTTTCTGGAAAACCAGAAGCAAATGTTACATAATTGGCTCCCTAAACATGTTTAGGAGTATTGTTATCCTATATCAGGGGTGTCAAACTTGTGTTGTCGCAGCGTTGTCATGTGACTTATCTTGACTTTTTCCCCCTTCGCTAAACCAGACATGGGCGTGGCCAACGCATGATGCATCCAGCTCATGCACCACAAGTTTGACAGTCCTGTCCTATATCCTCCCTGCCCCCGCCCTGCAAAAAAATAAAACAACCCTAGTGTGCTGACCGGACAGTTGGGTTGGGGAAGGTTCCTTCACTCTTGCCTGGACCCCAGCAGCGTGCTTGTGCTTGTTCCTTTGCTCCTTCGTTATGGGATGAAAGATCACTATTCTTTTACACCTTGAAGTCAGCTGTACTAATATTGGACATTAGATCAATCTCAACGTAACTGCGAGTTATATTTGAGGATGCCTTGTGAACCAATACAGAAACTTTGTATGGAAGCCTTTGTAGAGTTTAATCTGTCTGTCTTTATATTCAGCTAGTAATTAAAAGACAGAACAGTAAAAGAATAGTGATCTTTCATCCCATAACGAAGGAGCAAGGGGGTGAGGCACGAGCATGCTGCTGGGCTCCAGGCAAGAGTGAAGGAACCTCCCCCAACCCAAGCAAGGGTCAATTCAGTGACCAATCAGGATTACAGATGTAACCAGATGACATGAACTACATTTCCCAGGATGCATTAACTACATTTACGAGGCATTGCCTTAAGGGGACAGCTCCCAATTCTAACTTAATTATCCCAATTCCCATTATCCATATACTGTCTGGACAGCATTTTTCACACTAAATTAGTTGGCTGTCTTTCTTCTATGACTTTGCCTTATGAAAATCTGCTAATGTCATCCCCACACTACTTTACGACACTAGATACAAAATGTGACTCTTAATGAGCACATAGTACTGTAATCATGTCGGTCCAATGAAGGGTCTGTTCTGGTGATACTCTATACTGTTTTAAAGGCTCAGTTCAAGGTTTTACTCTGGGAAATATTTAGTGATTTAGAGCTTTTCTTCTTTGAGAGACAGTTTGGTTTTTATAAACCTGCCCAGACAGCATTTATTCAGATGATTGTCTTCACAGGTATGTATTTCCCTACACCTTTCTAAAACTATAATTTGCTTCTATTCTCTTGACATTTTACAGATAAGTGACACAGATGTTTTAATTTACCTTTTAAGGATTGTTAGTGAGTTTCAAAATATTTTCTCTGTGACTATTACTTTTAAATGATTCTTTCCTTGTAAAAGGAAAGATATTTTTGGTGCACTACTTGTCAAAACACCTAAATACAATGTAATTCAAATGGTCCTCGGCTTACAACTGCAATTGAGCCCAAAATTTATGTTGCTAAGATATTTATTAAGTGAGTTTTGCCTATTTTATGACCTTTCTTGCCACAGTTGCTAAGTGAGTCACTGCAGCTGTTAAATTAGTAACAAGGTTGCTATATGAATCTAATTTCCCCATTGACTTTGCTTGTTAGAAAGTCACAAAAGATGATCACAGGACCCGAGGACACTGCAACCATCTGAAATGTGAGTCAGTTGCCAAGCACCTGAATTTTGATCACATGGCCATGGGAATGCTGCAATGGTCATAAGTGTGAAAAATGGTCATAAGTACTTTTTCCAGTGCCATTGTAACTTCACATAGTCACTAAATCAACTGTTGTAAATTGAGGAGTATCTGTACAATAAATGCAGTTATGTAATATGTTGAATTTTCATAAGAAAATGGTGCAATTAGAAAATGTATATGATTAGGATTATGATTACGATTAGGGTAACCCTAACATGCAGCTATTATATGACAAATTTTAGAAAGATATTAGAAACCATTATGTTCCTTTATTGCTATAAATAGTTCTTAATGTGAAGCCAGAGAAGGCAATACAGCACAGGAATCCAGAACAAAAGGGAAAAATGATGACATATGTTTCATAAGATGATCCAGATTGCATGACTTACTGGTACAGTAAGACATCATGAAATGCATACATTATTATATCATTTAGGGAATTACATCATGTTGTGTGTATTGTCACTCTAACATCATTGTGCTTATAATAGTTGACACCATTATTCAGATTTAAACCAAGAAAGGTATTTAATTCCAGTTTAGGCATACTCACCCTTCCTGCCAGTCATAAAAGAAATACTGATAGCGTATGTGACTACATGCCACCAAATTGTCACTGCCTCCATGATGCCTATTTAACTCAAATCATACCCACCCAAGTAAATGCACAGCTTCCTTAATNCATGCCACCAAATTGTCACTGCTTCCATGATGCCTATTTAACTCAAATCATACCCACCCAAGTAAATGCACAGCTTCCTTAATCTTCAGCTTATATGTACAGTAAACACACATGAACCTAATACCCTCCCCATACCAGAGGTGGTATCATCCAGTCCGGACTGATTCAGGTGAACTGGTAGCAAAAAAATTAAGTAGTTTGGAGAACCGGCAAATACCACCTCTGGCTGGTCCTGCCCTTACCCACCAGGTGGTGCTGGTGAGTGCTTGCCACTTGCCCAACTGTTATGGTCACCTCACCCACCCACTCACACCGCCCAACCACTCACAGCCGCCCTGCTCATTCGCCTCGCCCCACCCACCGCCCCCACCAGTAACTCCTCATCTTGCCCACTCACCCACCATTGATAGCCTGCCTTAACCAGCCACTTGCTGCCTTGCCTTCACCCACCATTACTACTCTGAGCTGAAAGTTGACTCCTGGGCCCAACCGAGGCTGCCCCGCCACAGAGCCCCAGTTGAGTCAACTCCTGGCTGGCCTACTTGCCTTTACTGCTGCCGTTACAAACCCTGGTCAAGTGCTAACTCCCGGACTGCCTAGGCCACTGCCTGAGGGTGACATGGTGAGGCTTGGACACCTTTTAGACCTGGCTCTCACCATCCTTCCACCTGCACTCTACCCACCTGCTCACCCTCTGCCTGGGGTCAGGGGATGCACCAGTCCCTGAGTCTGGCTTCCCAAGGCCTCTGCCTGCATGCCGCCCACCATCCTCCTCTCTCTCACCTTCCAAAGGACTGCACCTTTCATGAAAAGCCTCCAGCTGCCAGTAGTTTTTGGTGCGAGAAGCTTCAGGCCATTGTTGTTGCTGGTTCAGTTCTGGCTGGCAAAGAGACGGCAGCTGGAGCCTTCTCACATAGAAAAAGAGGCCTGAAGTCCCATCACTGTTGTCACCACCTTATTCTTCGTGCTAGCCATGCACCCCATGGCCTGCTGGTGCCATTCATGGCCAGAACCAGCCAGAGGAACGGCCTGCTGTTCCTCCCTGCCCATGCACCATCTCCTCACAGAAGGTCCCAGTGCCATGAGGTGTGTGTGTGTGTGTGTGTGTTTGCTGTGTAAACATTATGAGGCTGAGAAGAAGCAGAAGAGTGAGCTTTTCTGCCTCCCTTCAAAGCAGTGCTGCTCGGAAGGCAGCTGCCGCAGCCTATCCCTTTAATGTACTTCGATGCTGCCCACCATCTGGCCCTGTGCCCAGGCAGCCATTGTGCTGGTGATTAGCCGAGTAAGCTTTTTGCATCCCCCCTTCTCTTTTCCCTTCTCGAACTTCTCTTTTTTCCTCCTAGCCTCCTTTTGCTAGTATTCGGCAGGCAGACTCAGTAGACAGTTGCAATCTTTAGATGGACTTTTTATTTTGTCAGCCCAAGGGCGGCNGCATCGGTCATATGACTCACTGGACGTGGCCAACTCAATGTCACTCACACCAAGGTGCTGCCCCACCTTGCCATGAGTGATCTTGAGTTGGCCATACCCAATCAGTCACATGAACCTTCCCAACCCACACCCACCAAGCCACATCAACAAAACCAATAGTGAAAAAAATTGAATCCCACCACTGCCCCATACCCCATTTTGGGTCCAAATTGCTGCATATTCCATGGCAGAAAAGTGAAGCAAAGTAGGGCGTGAATGGGTCTTTGAAGATTGGGGTCTTGGATTTATTATTTTCTTCATTTTTTGCACAACGTTAAGGCTATTTGGAGGCTTACACTGCAATTTTTAGAAGTTATTTATTAGAAAATGGATAAAATATGCCAATATATTTTCAACAGTAATGGTTGCAAATTGTTCCAACAGTACAGAAAATAGAGGTCACATATGACACTGGAGTCTCAAGATGTTAATTCCTAATATATTTTAATAATTTAGATTCTAGTTGTCCTGCATGAACGCATGGGTTTCCTTGTCATCAGAAATGTAATATATAGAGTAATAAATGTATTTTATATATAAATGTATATATACATTTATATACATGTATAAATATATACATTTTATATATAAATATATATAAATTAAATAAATATATAAATGTATTATACATATAATAAATGTATAAATGTAATATATATATATACATTATACTATGCTATTTGAGAAAATATATGCAGAATAAAACAATCCACAATGACTGTTGTTGTGAACAGACTATTTGGCATATATTTCAGCTTTAAGTGAACTGTGATATATTGTTCTTATTACTCATTTGAATTTGACCCTACATTTTACAATCTTTTTCCTCCTTTGCTCCTGTGCTTATGTGCCTGATCATTGAGAATGACATTTGATGCATCTGAGGAAATAGCTTCTCATTCATGAAAAATTATGCTATATTTGTACTGTAAAAGTGTTCGTTATTTTAAAATGTGGCATTTCAAAGCATGTCAAAATCATGTACATCTAACACCTTCCCCTCATGTGCTCCTAACTCCAGCAAAACATACTCCAGTAACCATGTTTATACACCACCTCTTCATGATGTTGCTTTTGTCTGATACCCAGTCCAGGTCATCTTTAGCTGCCAAAACAACATTTTCCTTCCTCTTCTGACAAATATTTATTGTGGAGGCAATTTAAGACTCTTCAGCCTGTTAGAGGCTGGGATCTGCCCAGTCTCTATTGGCTACTTTACATTGTTGTAGACATGTCTTCTTTCCTCTAATCACTGCACCTCCTGTCCTAACTGCATAGAGATTGTTTTAAATGGGGAAAGACCCTGGTTGGCCTGTTGTTATTTCTATTAAGGATGAGTGCATCACAGATTTATAGTGCTTCTGCTGACAAACTTCCTCATGGGAATATTTTCTATTGCATTTATTAATTTGATCGGTACATAATGGTACAGGTAGTCATAACCACAATTGAGACCAAAATCTGTTGTTGTAAAACATTTGTTAAGTGAGTTTTGTCCCATTTTTATGACTTTTTTTGCCACAGTTCTTAAGTGAATCACAGCAATTGATAATTTAGTTAGCCAGTTGTTAAGGTCGCAAAGGTGATCACAGGACCTTGGGACACAGCAAGTCATAAATTGGAACCCACTGCCAAGCATCTGAATTTTGATGGGGATGTTGCAATGGTTGTAACTGTGAAAAACAGTCATAAGTCACATTTTTCAGTGTGTTGTAACTTTCAACAGTCACTAAATGAACTGTTGTAAGTTGAGGACTACCTGTACTATTTTCCTGTTCCTATACCATTTTGCCTATTCCACATGGACCAATTCTCACTGCTGCCAGCCACAGTAGCACTGCCCTTTCCATGAAGCACGAAGAGACAGTCACTCATTAATCATGCTTTCAAACTTCACTCTACATACCTGTTAGCGTTAATGATAGGCAGCAAGTATAAATGGCAGATGCAAGCAGATATAGAGATATAACTTTCTTTTGAAAGAGAACCAGACCCACATTCAAAAATAGTCTGAATTGCAAATTATGGACATTGTACATTCCACACTACAACATTTTCATTCAGATATATTGAAAGGTGGCTAAAAATCCTTATTCTCAGGCATCTGCCTACACTTGTCCAGCCTCGCATTGAGAACAGCAATTAGCTATTGATTTTCCCATGGGCAATAATGCTTGGTGGAAGGAGAAATAAAGCCAGGGGAATCCACCAATTACTTATGTTCAATCTGTAAGGACAGCACTATTCACTAAGCATAATGATGCTTAGCAGTTGGGCAATGTAATTTATGTCAACATACATTTTTGCCAACTTAAGACTGGAGGATATGAAGTTAATGTCATCTGGCTGTGCCCTAATTGCACTGAAATGGAAGCTGAGCCTATAAAGTGTATTTGTAGGTTTTTTCTTTTTGTAGAGGATTTTTTTATTATGTGTGGGGGTTGAAATGCTGATAATCATGTTTAGAATTTCAATGCTGGAAATTAATGGATTTTCAGCAGCTCATTTAACCATGAAGTTCTATGTCTTTATAAGGGAAAATGGCAATACCGCAGCTTAGGAATATATAATATGCTCAAAACGAATAAAAGTTTCTGAGCCTTAGCTTTTCAAAAAGGTTTTATTTATGTATTTATTTATATTTCATGTTTCTGGACCACACATCTCCCTCAATGTTTACAAGGAGAAGTTATGAAATTTCATGCAAACGTCAGCTGCCTTTGTCAGAGTATGTAACAGTTTTCATTCAAGGATGTTAATATGATTTTATAAACAGGTGTGCATATTCTTATCTCTGGTTTTGTAGAGGAGAAACACACAACCAATTAAGTACCTTGCCATCTAGAAGAGGAGAAGGGTATCCATTCCTCCTGGTTGAGTGTTGATTCAACTAATGAAGCCATGAAGCCATGCTGCTTATTTTAAGCCTCATTCAGAAAGGGTCTGTTTTGAAGCTCCTCTATAATTAGACAGATCATGCCTACTACATCATGGCTTAGAATTAGGCTGAAAAAAGTGGGGGAGTCAATAAGAAGCATGAACAATTCAGGGTGGTTGTATTTTTACCTTTCAACAGATATGAAAAATGGAAGCCTGTATCTGAAGGAATAATATGAAATGTTTGCAAATAAAACTTATCCAGGGTAAAGAAGCGAAGCATAATCAGTTGGAATTTGTTAGCAGCCAAGTAATTTGAATTTTAACCAATCTTTTTCACCATAAGCATAGCATGTAAATAAAAAGAATAATGCCACCTGAATTAGACATGCCCAATAGACACTCTGTTTAATTATTTTTTAAAAGAACTTGGAAGGTGTAATTTTCTGATTTACACATGCATTACATTTTACATTATTCTCTATAAGGTCCTTTTGAATAACCTATTGATCATTTTATGAGTTTGTAATACTGGTTCACAATGTAATCTTAACTAAATAAAATAATCAAATGCTTCATAATGACAATCTAGAACTATGTACATGGAAAATAGAGGGAATGCTAGAAAGAGCACCACGGAAATATTTAGAACCACAAGCTTAGTCAGACTTTGAATTCCAAAATCCAGAGATGTGTTTGTACAAGACCTGGAATGTCAGGAAAGCTATCTTGCAAAACAACTTAGAAAAAATATTCAAAATGAGCAAATCATATTGTAATGTTTGCTAGGATTACTACATCCAAACATTTTTGGCATAAGGAAATAATATTATAAATGAAAGAACTATCTATGAAGATTTGTTGAGAATTGCTTGTATGCACACTTTTCTCTCTTAACACCAGAACCAGATAAATGGTGAAAGCCAGAACCAGATAAATGATTTTATAGCCCTACTTGCAGCTCTGATCTACCAGAGCGGGTCATTCTATTCACAAGAAAAACATTTCTTCAGTTGGCAGACTTTTAATTTACTGAAATTGCTTTCACTTGAAATTCTGGATGCCATCTTACTTTTGGGCAAGTGGCCTATTGGGACTATTAATTTTCAATCCTGCTGTAACGTTGTGGCAAAAATGAACAAACAGCACACATCCCCTTCTTGTTTTGCACAAACACACACACACACACACACACACACGTATATACAGATGGATTTTAAGCCCATGTCACACTGGACCAACGGATGCAAAGAGGATGTAAAACGGACAAAAAACCTTGCCATCCGTTCAAAAACGCGATGTACTCACTGCCTGCCATCCGTCTTCACAAACGGCGACTGTACCCACTAGCCGTCCGTTTGCTTCCTCGCTATCGCTCAGCATCCATTTATTGTGTTTCATCCGCTCAGAAAGTTTTGGGCTGCCCAAAATTTTGCGCGGAAAAGTATCAATTCATCCGTTCTGCATCCGTTACCCCATCCGTTACGCATCCATTCGCATCCGCTATCCGCTAGGCATCCACTACGCATCCACGCAAACTCGCATCCGCTCAGACGCAGGGAAGGAAGCGGAACGGGACGCGGAACGGCGCAGAAACGAAATGCTAGCGGTTGCAGCACGGAAACAAAGCGTTTAAACGGAAAAAAACGTTCGCAAGGGACCTATCTCGGATTTAAGGATGTCTAGAGGATGCCTAGAGGATGCCTAGCGGAAAAACATATATCTTTCCTACAAAAAAGGGGGAGCAACTCATCTGCATCTCACTTTCAGAACAAGCAGCCCAGCGGTTGCAGACCTCTGCAGCCTTCTTCTGGCTCTTCCTCTTCCACAGCATCCAGTCATGTCCCACGTGGATTGTGACACAAGTCCTTTCGGCAGCGCACCATCCCTTCTGCAAACAGTGTGAAGCCATCTACAGGATCGTTGACTCTACTATGGGAAGAAAAGGAGGCACCCAAAAAAAGTCTGGGTCCAAAGATGTTCACCAGAAGAGCAGAGTACGGACTGTAAAACAAAGCTGGATGGTGGAGCTCAGGAACGAAGACACTCGGGCTTCCAGAACTTCATGAGGATGCCTCCAGCCATGTTTGACGAAGTTGTGCAGCGCCTGACACCCAGGTTGACCAAGCAGAGGACCAGCTTCCGGCCCAGCCTGGAACCTGGGCTCAAGGTTGCACGTCACTCTGCGCCACCTGGCCTCAGGACCACACAGGAGCATGCCAGTACGGCTGGATGGTGCCACCCCCCAACAATAGCGAGCATTGTGGTCAGAGAAGTGGTGCAGGCCATCATCGAAGAATACGAGGAGCTCCTCCAGTGCCCCTCCACTGAAGAAGGCTGGAAGAAAGTTGCGAGCCAGTTGTATATCAGAAGTGGAATCTTCCATAGATGGCAAGACAACATGGCTGCAAAGCTCCAGCCAAGATGGCCAAGAACATGGCCTGCAAAGCTCCAGCCAAGTCGGCGGGCACTTATCACAACTACAGGGCTTCTTCAGCAGATCATCCTCTTCGCGCATGGTCGATGCTGACTACAAGTTCAGTGTACATCGAATGCTTCAGGCAACGGCTCATCTTCAGATGCCCAGGTATACTACGCCAGTCACCTCAAGGAGGGCTGGAAGGCAACCTCATGGTGGGCTTCCCAGATCCAGACCGCTGCCCCAACGACAAGCAAGATGTGCCCTACTTCATCATGGGGATGACGCCTTCTCCCTCACAACCCTACCTCATGAAGCCCTACACTTCCAAATCCTCGCCCGTGAAGAGAGATCTTCAACTACAGGCTGTCCAGGGCAAAACGGGTGGCGAGAACGCTCTTGCATTCTGGCCAACAGGTTCCAGGTACTTCTCACCAACATGCCAGCATAGTCCAGAGACCTGAGGAGGATCGTGGAAAGCTTGCTGCATACCTGCACAATCTCCATGCGCACCCGCTACCAGTCTTGCAGAAACAGGGCTTGTGGACTTCAAACAAGGCAATGGGAACATGGAGCCTGGAATGGAGGCAAGGCAAACCTGATAGCACACTGAGGATGTGCAAGGCCTCAACCGAGCGCTCACGTTAAGGGAAGAAGCACGCGCAACCTCCTGAAACACTGGTGCAACTCCCCCAGCTGGAGCACTGGAGTGGCGAAGACCAGGAGGGTATGCTTAATGGATGCTTCCTTCGCACTGTTCTCATTCACACGGATGAGATTGGCCATGTCATGTTTTGTTGGCCTACAATGAACAGGGCGTTTAATAAAGAGTATGTTTAATGTTGACCTGTGTGGATGATTGATTATATCATTATTGATAATAAAGGGCCATAGGTGTGGCACCTGGGAGGGGACCATTACAGTCCCACTATGGCTTGCACTGGAGGTTTATCTATCACTGCTTCCTAACCATCCCACAGTATTACCCATCCCACAGTACATACCCATTCCAAAGCTTCCTAACCCATCCCACAAGCATGCAAAGGCTTAACTCTCTCAGCTATTCCACCCAAGCTTCTCTCTCATAAAAAAAAGAAATGAAACAAGTGTTGAATCATAAATAGACTTTATTAACAGAAGCTATAAAACAAAAATGAGTTCTGGCACTCCTCTTTTGGTGGCTCAGTCTCAGGGGTGAAGGGTCCCGTGCTGTGGAGTGGCTGGGCTGCAGTGCTTGTCCATCACTCCTCCAGAAGCAGAAGCAGCAGAAGCACCAGCCACAGAAGAAGCGGCCCGTGCTGCAGAAAGCCCAGCAGAACCAGAGTGAGGCCAGGGGGCGGATGGTTAGCCCTGTCCCTCTTGCCAGAGCTGGCCAGCACATGGCTGAGGCTTGCTGTGCTTCCGCACTGTTGTGGTGGTTGCTGGCTGCAGGCAGGGAGGCAGAGGTGGCAGCAAGGCTGCAGCAGCTGGCAGGCGACTGCAGGCAGGGCAGACAAGTGGCAGCCATCCGTCCGCAGCAGGTCTTTCCTCTGAATGGCGACCTGCTTCCAAGCTGCTTCCGTTATATCCGTGGGGGCTGACGCAATGCATTCTCCCCGCATGCGCAATTAACGCCAGGCATCCATTAGGCTTCTTGCTGTTGCATCTGCTTTCATCCTTCCGATCCGCTCTGCATCCGCTTGATCCTTTCCACGTCCGCTTTGCTGCGGCCCCCCGGAAGCCTAAGAGGTGTGCCATCCGCTCCCATCCGCTTCCAATCCGCTGGGCTCCGTTCCGCATCCCTCGCATCCTGCTCCTGCTCGTCCTCCCCGCGTCCATGTTATCCGCTTCCGGTTACCTTTTGCAAATTCTCTTTGGAACACGATGCTGATCACTGTGAACACATAACAACAGATGGAACATTTTGCTCGTCTGCTGTGTCCTTTTTGCATCCGTTGGGCAGTGTGACATGGGCTTTAAGTTGTGATGGCTAACCAATATAATTTGATTGTTGGTCCAATAAAACAATACTATTACTTTCCAGCTTTACATACATTAGACCAAAATCCTGACATCTGATTACATTGCAGGACTAAGACTACATAGGCTGACATATAGGCAGTTACACATTACGCTAAGGCAGGTTATACAGCAAATTATAGCCCCAGAATGAGATCTCTCTCTCTCTCTCTCTCTCTCTCTCTCTCTCTCTCTCTCTC
>BHFT01021485.1:29780-41119 GCA_004320025.1 Laticauda laticaudata
CTCTCTCTCTCTCTCTCTCTCTCTCTCTCTCTCTCTCTCTCTCTCTCTCTCACTCCCTCTCTCTCTCTCTCTCTCACACACACACACACACACACACACACTATATATATAATATTCAAATTAGAGAGCTGTGAGTTCTAATCCTGTCTAAGGCATGAAAGCCATTTGACTGACTTTGGTCAGTCATTCTCCTCAACCCAGCCACCTCACAGAATTGTTGTTGGATAAAAATAGGATGATATTAGGTATGAGTTGCAAATAACAAAAAAAAAATGAGATGATAATAATACTATTCCAAGTCCTTGGAAAGGACTTCATAGGTGGATAAAAATGCTAAATCTAGTCTAGACATCTGGCTGACTATGAGAGCAAACATAATAATGGATAATAATGGTTAATAGTATGGGTAATTGATATCGCAATACCAAGAGATAGTAGAATTGAAAACAAAGAATTGGAGAAGATCACAAAATATTAAAACCTGAAAAGTGAAGTTGAAAGATTATGGCATAAACTGGCAGTGGTGCTCCCATTGGCTTCTGGCAGACTGGATGCCATACTCCAAAATCTTGGCTTGCACTAAGAAATTATGCACATTCACAAAATTTCTATCTGTCAATTAAAATGGCATATTGCTGAGACCTACACATGTATTTTGCTGATCCATTGCAACATCCTATATTCTTGGGAAGAACTTGATGAGATTAAAGGTCAATGGAATCTAATTGGCAGCTGTGATTTCATGCTATCTTATATATAATAATAATACTGTAATCGACATCTGCTTATACCAAGATCCTTGGGAAGGACTCGATAGATGGACAAAAATGCCAAATCCAGTCTGAAGTAATTGCTGACTGTGTGGCGAACTGTAATATTTATTTACTTATTTGTTAAATTTATTTGCTATCTATCTCACCATGGGATTACTCTAGGTGGCCTACAACAATAAAAAGGAAGAAATGAAAAGACTTTAATCACAAGTAAAATAATAGAGTAAAATAAAGAATTACACAAACCACAACAAGAGTGTATCAGTTTGATTACCGAAAAGATGGGAAGATGGAGAGTATCAAGTTGGGGAGATGGAGTCTGGCATCAATTCAGCAGCCACCTCCAGTGTGGAACTCCCCCATTTGGTTCCCAGAACAACCAGCAGAACCAGGTGTTCAACCTCTTGCAGAAGGATAGGAGGGTGGGGGCAGGGGTGGGATTCAAAATTTTTTACAACCGGTTCTGTGGGCGTGGCTTAGGTGGTGGGCATGGTTTCATGGTCATGTGACTGGGTGGGCATGGCTTGGTGGTCCTATTATTAGCTGGGCATGGCCAACTCAATATCACTCACATCGAGGCATGCATCTCCTTGCCTGGCTTCTCATGACTGTGAGGATGCTGCAACAGTTGTAAGTGTGAAAAACGATCATAAGTCACTTTTTTCAGTGCCATTGTAACTTTGAATGGTCACTCCACACAAGCAAAGTACCAGCAAAGGAGGGGGAAAAAACTCCAGAGATGTTCCTGAGACAGGAAGCCTAGTCCTGCCAAGAATGTAATAAGGGTTAATGGAGAGCTAGTTTCTGTAAGCAACACCAGAATGTTTCTTTACTGTCTTCCTTACAGGATTAGGCCAGTAATTTATTCTAACAACCAGCTCTCTGAACTGTTTAGAATGTTATCAACCAGTTCTAGCAAATAGGTGCGAACTGGTAGAATCCCACCCCTGGATGGGGGCACAACTTATCTTAGAGCAGAAGTGGGAACTATGGCCCTTTTATGAGTTGTGGACTTTAATTCCCAGAATTCCTGAGCCAGAATCTGCTCCCCTGCATTAGAGGGGAAGGATTTCCAAAGATAGGCACTAGAGCAGAAAAGCCTCTTCTTCTGAATCCCAATAGTTGGAGTTCTTTGACAGACAGGATCCAAAGTATGCTCTTTCTTTGCTGGCATGAGTAGGATTGGCTTGTCCTAGTACACAAACTACATTTACAGCATAAATGTAGGGAGTGGATGGGAGGGGTGGTGTTGGTTTTTTTTTTCCCTACTGTGTTTTTATTGTTTGTAAGACAGCTAGAGTTGTTATCAGTAAATAGGCAGCTATATAAAGCTTCTAAATAAATAAACAGCATCACTATTTAAAATCAAACATATGTTCTTCATTATCAAAAACAAGTTGAATAGTGTTATCTACATTTACTGGTGACTGCAAAATTCTGACATACTTTTTGTGCACAAATGAAAAAAATATTTATGCTTAGATGATTACATACTATATATCATAGAAAGAAGTATAATATGCTTAACTTTAGAGAGAGAGAGATTAAATATATTTGTACTTAGAACTGCTGTGAAGAGTATTGGAAGCTATTTTAATGTATTTTTCCCTTTTCTATTTTTTCTTCAACTTTTTGCTTTTTGTTTAATTTCTTTTTTTTTCTTGATTTAAAGTTTTAATAAAAATTTATGCATATAAAAAAAGAAAATCTTCAAAATAGGATTAAATGTCACATGGAAACTTATAGTTAGAGGGAAGAGATGGAGAAAGTACAAACATTCATAATTCCTTTGTTTTTACAAAGTCAAATCATTGAAAGAAAGGCTGGTAATCAAAAAAACACCCCATGAATATAGGAATTAATAGTCAAGTAATACTGAAATGTGATAAATTAATTTCAAACATCAATTTCTTAATCTCAGAATATTCATATCACGAAAATAGCAACAAATAAAATATGAATAAGATGAGAGTATAATGTTTATTATGCATTCATAATGATTTTCAAATTGGTTTAATCTTTTGTTCATGTTTTCAAACTTAATATGCCTTTCAGAAACGCCAAAAGAAGTTTTCATTTAAATCATTTAAATTTATACAGGTAACCTTATTTTTTAAATATCAAAGAAAATATGGTACAATTAAAAATAGAGTCAGAAAATATTACACGTGCCTTTATATCGTATGTTAGATGTGTTAATTCAATTATATTACACATGTTTGGGAATAGAATAGGAGAGTTGCTAAGGATCTCCTCTATAAATAAAAACAAAGGATTATGGATTCAGAAGCAGTTATTTTTGGGCTTTAATTTTAGAACAACTTAGCTGCCATATGCCAGGAATACCTGGAACCATTTCTTCCTTCTGAGCTTCCTTCCTTCTGAGCTTCCTTCCTTCCTTCCTTCCTTCCTTCCTTCCTTCCTTCCTTCCTTCCTTCCTTCCTTCCTTCCTATCTATCTATCTATCTATCTATCTATCTATCTATCTATCTATCTATCTATCTATCTATCATTTGAACTACCCATTTCCCCCAAAAAGTTAAATTTTAAAATGTTAACCTATAAAATAGTATATTAAAAGTTAAAAACAGGAGGAGGTAAGAGTGATTAAGTACTATTAAAATTAGTTAAAAGGGGAAGGGAGGGCTTTTAGGAGACTAACCAGTCCCATAGCTGTGTGTTCTTTTAGTCTCCCCATGGAAGGCCACAGAGCCTTATCTAAACTCTTTTTCAAAAGGCCAGGATATTGGGAGATCCACCTCCCCTCCAAGAGAAAAGTCTTCCACCAGGCTGGGGACAAAGCAGATAAGACTCTCTTCCAGGACTCTTCCAGTTGGAATTCTTTAACAGAGTCTGCAATATCTTCCATGCTTGACCAGGTGGAACTGGCAGATGTAAAAGGACAAAGATGTTTCCATAGGTAGCTAGCCCCATGCCATGTAGGGTGTTATTTATTATCACACTTACTGGTAATTGGTCAGTCTGTGGTGGTAGGAAATTTGAAGAGCAGTCACTGGCCACAGCCACAAACAGCCTGAGTATAAAAAGGGTTGCTGCAGTTTCTTCAGGCGCTCAGTCCTAGATGGAAGTAAAACAATTGAAAATCATGCTGGTGTTCTGAGTCTCATTCCTGCGACTTAATACTGGAGATGAAGGTGGGATACTGAGACAAAGGGAACCAGAGAGGATGTGGCAACCAACGAACACCAGCAACATATCGAGGCAAAATGACTGGAAACAACACGCCACCCGCACCGTTCAACATAGCAATCAAAGACTGGGAATCATACATCGACCGATTCCTCATGTTCCTCAAAGGGAGTGACCTCCATAATGTATCCGAACACAGGAAGAGAGCTGTCTTTTTCACTCATTGCGGTCATGTGGTATTTCAGATGGCCAAAGTGTTAGCAGCACCCACCGACGTGAAAACGATGGCCTGGCCAGACCTGGGAAGAATACTGAGGGCTCACTACATACCAACCATTTCCTGCCTAATCAAAAGACATGAATTTTAACAGTGTGACCAAAAAGAAGGCGAGAGCATCGGCAATTTCAATGCAATGCTGGGGGACATTGCCGGAGCGTGTGAATTCCTAAACATGGATAAAGCCATGAGAGACCGAGTGGTCCTGGGACTGAGAGAACTTACACTTCAGGGTCAATTATTAACAAAACCCAAAATAACACTCCAAGAAACAATAGAAGAAGCTACTGCAGCAGAAGCAATGCAGAAATCGGCAGCCGCCATGCGGAAGATGAACTAAGCACCACTGGAAACCCCCCATAACACCACCACAACCCACCATGAGGACATCGAGTCCCCATTGGAAGATGGCGAGGAAGAAGGGGGAAATCAACTCCAGTCAGAACAGGGCAGAAAGGACTGGAACAGAAGAAGGAAAGAATTTCGTTGTGCCAGTTGCGAGGGGAACCATCCACATTCTGAGTGCCATTTTCTAGATGTAATCTGCAAACATTGTGAACAGCAGGGACATATTACTAGGGCATGCTGAGCAAGGAAGAACTACGGCCTAGACAAAGATGGAACACTCCCACCCGAGAGAGAAAGAGAGAGAGGGAGGGAGGGAGAGAGAGAGAGAGAAACAGGGAGCCGTTGTAACCAAGACAACAGAAACAGGCGATGGAAACAAACAAACAATAGAAGAGAGGAAACACACCAGAAGGTGACCATCGGACACTCCCCAACACGACAAACGCCAGGAAAGTATATGTTCAGGTCACCATAGAAGGCCAGCCGTGCCGGATGGAAGTGGACTCAGGCTCATACTTGTCAATGGTATCGTGGGACACCATAAAAAGACTGTTACCAGAAATAAGCCGGGAAAGACTCGAAAGACAAACACTAATGCTGGAAGACTGCCAGGGGAACAAAATCCCTGTAGTAGGTACCGAACAATTCAAGGTAACATTCAAAAAGTACACCAGAGTCCTTCCACTAACCATAGTCAACCGGAATCGACCTAGCCTTTTGGGACTTGAATGGTTTGCACCATTAGGAATCACAGGGATAAACAGCATCACTGAGACAGTGTGGGAAGGTGACTTGATGGAAGAATTCCGAGGCGTGTTCGACAGAGAACTGGGCAAGTACCGGGGGTCCCCAATTTCCTTTAGTTCAAACCCAAACATAACCCCTATAAGACTAAAGGTGAGGCGGGTTCCTCTCACACTAAAACCAAAAATCGATGAGCAATTGGATAAACTTATCGCACAAGGGGTTTTAGAACCAATTGACCACGCTAAGTGGGAAATCCCAGTTGTTATACTAATTAAACCTGATGGATCGGTGTGCATCTGTGGGGACTACAAAGCAACCCTTAACCATGTGCTCCAGTAAAGTGCATACCCCGTTCCAATGATACAGCATCCATTACATTCCCTTGCGGGGAGGAAATCTTTGTGAAACTAGACCTTGCACAGGTGTACCAACAGTTGCCCCTTGACCCCGAAACAGCAGAAGCACAGACAATCATGATGCACAGGGGAGCATTCAAATGCAATAGACTACAATTTGGTGTCAGCGTCACCCCAGGGGTGTTCCAGAGCTTAATGGAACACCTATTGCAAGGGATAAAAGGGGTGGTACCATACTTTGATGATGTCCTGATATCAGCCAAGGACAAAGAACAACTGTGTGGCCGCCTAAGGGAAGTCCTAGGCAAATTCAAGGAGACAGGACTAAAAGTAAAAAAGGAGTATCAATTGGCCAACAGCAAAGTTGAATTCCTAGGATACCTTATAGACAGCGAAGGAGTCCACCCCACTGAAAATAAAGTCAGAGCAATCAAGGAAGCCCCTTGATTGATCTGCAAGCTTTCTTAGGACTCATTAACTTTTATAACATATTCCTACCACAGAAAGCAACCATTGCAGAACCACTACACAGGTTGCTTGACAAGAAGGTGACGAAGAAGAACAGTCATCCCGGAGATAAAAAACTTGATCACTTCATGACTGCGGAACTAAATCACCAATATAGCAAAATACTTCGCAGTAAACACTAACCTTGCGATTCTTCACCGTTCGGTGGTCCGGCATCTAGATACTCCAGGGCCACGTTATTACAGATTGGGAAAAGAAGCATCCATATGCATTCTATTCAAAGACGCTGTCAAAAGCTGGAACGGAAACTAGTCCAACTAGACAGAGGGCATTGGCTGCTTTACTGGAATAAAAACCGTTCCACGAATATATATGGAGAACTTTCACACTCGTCACAGACCCACAAGCACTCCATGGGCATCATTACAGGAAACAAAGCTACACCTATAATATACTGTCACCACGAACATGAGGTGGTCAGAATTCCTGGCTTGCCCTATTACTAAAATTGACCTACCTGAACCCAGAAGGACATAAATCATGCCTATGCGCTTAGCCATTGCACTCTACTTGACATAGAAGATGAACCCAAACCAACCACATCGACCTTCAAATAAAGACTTAGAAAACCTCACGACTGAATGGACAGCGCACTCATAGGGATACACTAGAGACCAAAAAATGCTGGCCAGATTTTTAGCATTGCTGAATAGGAAAAGGATGGCCAAGAAACTGAGAGCGAATGAGACCAGATCATCACCCGATCATTCCCAGAATTGACAACAGATTTCAATGCTTAAACAGGGTATGTACTATGGGGGGATCAGGTGTCATACGCAGACCAATTAAGGAAACACATAACTAAGAATTATTACATGAACGACAGTTGGGTATTGAAGATGAACAACGGCCCTGGCAAGACATATAATGAAGAGTTATACTAGTGGTGGCCAGGATGGATAAGGAAATAGGGGATTGGGTGGCAATGTGTAAAAGGAACGCAGGCCAACACCCCACAGCACCAAAAACACGAATGGGAAACACGAAGGACCATTGGCCATAATTAACATTGATTTTACAGGCCAACCAGGACAACACCATTTTCTAATAGTCAGAGGATGCTTACTCAAAATAGTTTAGAGGTAGGCATCGATGCCACTTCACCACAAAGAAGCCATCTTAGACAAGCTTAGGAAAACTTTTTAGAGACAACACATGGATTGCTGGTTTTAATTGTATCTGAACCAACGGGCACAATTCAAGCAACAATAATTAGGGATTTCTAGCACAACAGGGGAGTAAGGCTTGCACTTGACAAGCAATGGACACCCGCAGCCACGAACGGACGGGTGGACACATGGTACATTACATGAAGGAAACATTACAAAAACTGGGGCCCCTTGGGACACAAACGAGAAAGAAATAGAAATAAGCTACTAACGCATTCTACACATGACACGTAGTGCCACAACAAATAAACCCACAGAGTTACTAATGGGGAGGAAACCTAAGAATCAACCTAGACAGATTACAACCCCACTATAGCCCAGAAAAAACACAGCAGACTCCTCAGTAAATTGCCGATATTTCCAAACAGGGGAACCCCAGTATACTGCAGAAAATTCTCACAGGAGACCACTGTGGATACTGAACAAAAGTCAACCAGGGCAATAATTGGAAATGCGCACCATTCCCTACCAGGATAGACACCTGCAGAGCTGGGAAAAGCTGGAGAGGCGGCACATTGACAGCTCAGATACTAGAGTCACGAAAAGGGAAGAGGGGGGGAGACCCTCAAACAAACAAACACCCCAGGGGAAGCGAGAGGGCAGACTCTCAAAAATAACCATGAAGGGGAGGGGACAGACCCCTCAAAAACAAGCAAGACACAACGAGAAGGGGGAAGAACCCCCCAAACAGACAAAACAAAGTAGAAATAAGGGAGAAGGGGACGACCCTCACGAGCAAAGATAATAAACAGAACAAACTCTGACAAACTATGGTACAACCACTAGTAACATAGCCCCGGTCAGGGAAACGTAAACATGGTACTGAGAAGGGAGAAAAACGTTTCGGGCAGAATCTCAATCTACCATCAATCAGGCTTCTTGTATTGTGTTTGTCTGTGAGTCAAGGAACTTTTACAGTTGTTTCAGTTTTAAATTTGGGGAGAATTATATATATATTGTTTTTTAAGTTTCGAGGGTACTTACATGTGTGCTATTCAGCTTCCTTTCGGTATTATCCCACATCATTTGTAGTACTTTAAAGTTTGTAGCCAGCGTTTCACAAATCTCATCTGCCATCATCAGGCTTCTGTGTTGAGTTTGTATGTTGGGTTCAGGCGTCCCTCACACAGCGGTTTTTTTAAATTTGAGGCTAGCCTATGTTGTGCCAGGATGTTTCTTTCATAACATCCTGATTGTGGGGAGTCTTGGTCTGCTGTTTTTGGACTTGGAGTTGAATTGGTGGGTTTCTTCTTGGTTTTCTTCTGTCTGTTTTTGTTTGCTTTGATTGCTTGGCAACACTCTGTTTCCTGTATGGAGCTTTCAGATTGCAGCTTGGCTTCGCGTGAAAGGACAGATACTTATCTATTAGGGAAGCTAGGTTTCATCTGGGTGCTGGTGGGGGTGTGTTTGAGCTGGAGGCATCAGAGGGAGTCTGTTTGTGCCCAGAAATGTTTGCCATGGCTTAGGGTGTGGAGGATCTTTCTATTTGAGAGTGCTAGGCTTCCAAATGAATTGACAAGTCTGCCTGGAATCAAATCTCTTTATTCATGCTTTAGGTCTTTTTTTCAATCTCTATGGCTTTCTCTGATGATTCTTGCTGGCTGGGGTTTTCTATAGTGGCTAAAGGTTTTTGGTGCCATTGAAGTTGATGTTATACCTGTGGCTTTTCATGGTTGGACTAGCTGAGGAGGTATGTTCCAGCTTTTTACTGCATTTTTTTGTGTTCATCCAGGGGGTACTTATTTTCTTCTATTGGTCTGTCAATGTATGTGGCCCGGGGCATGATGCACAGGGACTTCGTATATGCCCTTGGGTTTTCAGGTCAATTTTGTTTTGAGGTTTTTTTTAGGATGGCTGCTGTTTTTTTGTTCTGTTTTGAAGGCAGTTCTGATGTGATGCCTTGTGTCAGTTCTTTAACTGATTTTGTCTGTAGTACCTCTTATCGTAGGGCAGGACAGCTTGTTCTTATAGGTCTGTTGATCTTCTAGGTCTCTGTTATGTCTTGGTGTGTTTTTGTGGATCAAGCTGGTGATGCTTCCACAAAAACAAAATCACCAGCTTGATCCACAAAAACATTCTTGTTTCTGCAATATATGCATTTATTCTCCTGTTGGTTTGTCCAATGTATGTGGCTGGGCAATGTTGCATGGTATTTCATAAACTCCTTGGTTTTCTAGCTGGATCTTGTCTTTGGGGTTTCTTAGGATGTTGGTTATTTTTTGGTCAGTGCTGAAGGCTGTCCTAATATTGTGTTTGTGAAGAGTTTTGCTGATTTTATCTGTGGTCCCTTTGATGTAGGGGAGGAGGGCGATACCGTTGTCCTGTTCTGTGTCTCAGTTTCTGGGGGGTGTCTCCTTTGGATTAGGTTGCATTTGGTGGTTTTTTCCAGGTAGGTGGTGGGATCAGTATTTAGAGGTTTGTAAGTGGGGTCTTGGAGTAGGTTGGATCGTTTGGATTGGTAGTCCGATGTGTTCATCACAATAGTGGCACTGCCTTTGTCTGCTGGAAGAATGATTATTGTCTTTCCTCAAATTGGTGAGTGCTTTTTGTTCTTCTCTGTGTAAGTTGCTTCTGGGTGGACTGCTGGAGCAGAGGACGTTGGTGATTTCAAGTCTGATTTTACTGGCTACATCTGGGTTAATTTTGGTTAGGCTAGCTTCACCTCCGCATATAATGTTTTCGGTGGGGATGCGTTTGGGGGTGACTGCAAAGTTGAATCCCTTGGAAAGGACATTGGTTTCTGCTTTGGTGAGGGTTCTGTCTGATATGTTGTGTACTGTTTGTTTCATGCATTGTTGGGGGGGGTTGGGCTTCTGGTGTTTCTCTAGTCTGTGGAATTTGCGGACGTGTGTTTTGTGGGAGGTTCTGTTTTGGCTCCAGATGGCCAGTTGTTTGGATTTGTCCCAGAGTGTTGGGTGGATTTTGTTGCTTAGTTTGAGGTGGAGAGTAAGTAGGTCCCTGTTGGTTTGGTCTGGTGGGAATCTTTTCCTGTGGCGTTTGTTTCTGACTAGGGCTAATTCCGTTTTTTTCAGGATCCTTTCAGTGGCTGAGGTTTTGGAATAGAATTTGAGTTGGAAGCATGTGGGGATCACTTCTTTGTCTCAGCAATTGCGTAGGAATGTGAGGTCACATAAGATGGTGGTTCTTTGGACTTCGAGTTTCTCGTAGGTCCTAGTCAGCTGGAAGCCAAACCAAAACCCGGAACGTCACATCACAGCCACCTGCTCAGGTTATCACATCATGGAACTCAGGAGGTTACACCACAAAACCTCAGGATGTTACAACACAGCCAACAACCCAGGAGATTACAACACAAGACCCAGGATATCAAAACAATAGAACTCAGAAGGTCATCACACAGCCCATTACCCAGGGGGTTACAACACAGGAGGCTGATAGACAAGCATGAAGTTGAAAGCACCAGCCTGAAGATGGCGAGTGGGACCTCGTTGAAACGTTGCCAAGATACTCACAAACTTACACAGGAAAAGACCCGAACACGCCAAGACCGGCATACTGTACCCGAAAACATATATATATGTGTTCATCCGAACATAATATAGAGCCTGATAATGGGAGATGATGGGAGATGAGATTCTGCTGAAACGTTGCTACAACTTTAAAAAGCACAACTATAATGACGTGGGAAAATACCCAAACAAAGCTGAACACCAAACATATAGATACCCACAAAAGCTTAAGAAAACACACACACGCACACACACACACACACGCACACACACACACACACACAAAACAATAGTAAATAAAACACTCATTCCATTCCAATTCAATTCTGTCATCAATATTAGTTACAATCTTAATGTCTTTAACATTTCTTTTCAATTGAATATCATACTTCCTTGGGAACACTATAAGTTTCCATAATTCTCTCTCTTTTTCTCGGGGGGGGGGGTAAGTTTTATTGATTTTTAAAGACAAACAAAGACAAACAAAACATAAAAACATCCAACTTTCTTCCATAAGTGTA
>BHFT01021487.1:0-16917 GCA_004320025.1 Laticauda laticaudata
TTGAGAGTTTCTTTTATCGGGACTTGAGTGAATAGTGAAACCACATCGAAACTTACATATTTGAGTAAAAAGCTGCACTGAAAGCCTCCAATACAAGAACAAGCACTACAATGACGTGGGATAATACCCGAAGGAAGCTGAACAGCACACACATATATATGCTATATATATACCAAGGGGGGGGGATACAAATAAATAAAAAAGGGTGTAAAACCACAACCAGAAAATCTAACCAATCAAAAAGAGTATTTATGGTTAGATGAGACCATCGGAAGAAGTCCTGGGCATCCGGAAAGAGCTGCTCCTGGTGAAAGGGAAAAGGACTGACCGTGGAAAGGTGGCCAGTGCAGCGCCAGCTCCAACCACAGTCCGGCTGAAACCGGGAGTGGAGGATGGGCAGAGACCACTATTGACTGGCCTGAGAAACTCAGGCGGGAGCAGCAGTGCTGACTCACCCTTCCAGGAGGTTCCATGGAGAAAAGCCGGAGAGACAACGATCCCGACCGAACTGCTTGAAGTCCTAGGTGAGAATGAGCCGCGCAGGTCAACTAGGAAAAAGCCCCACCTACCTGCGCGATTATGTCACTCACGTAGGACTGAACTAAAAGGGGAGGGGTGTTCTGTATAACTTGGAAGTTTCCAAGTAGTCAATTCTGATTGGCCAAAAAGGCCAGTAGTAGATTGGTTCATTAGGAACCAATCCAAGAAGCCGCTCAAAGGCAGCAAGA
Source organism: Laticauda laticaudata (assembly GCA_004320025.1). Lineage (NCBI taxonomy): Eukaryota > Metazoa > Chordata > Lepidosauria > Squamata > Elapidae > Laticauda > Laticauda laticaudata. Next base: position 729 of record BHFT01021487.1, read on the forward strand.
TTAAATTTATGTCATTGGCTACAAGCCGGCAGGCAAGCCTCTATATAAAGGGCTGCCGCGGCTTGAGCCAGTGTTCCGTTACTGTTGCTGTTAACTGAAGAAAGAGTTGTTAGTTGGAACCCGGTCTCACACGCTTCTTTTCCGGATGGAACAGGCATCATTTTTGTGCTTTGTATTTTTGTGTTCTTAATTAGACAGGACAGAAGATGAAAAAAGAAAAGATAAAAAAGAAAGCTTAGTGTGTGCATAGAGGATTGACTTCATCTTTACATAAAGTTTTGCACAGTAATTTCAAATTTCTTTTTAACTGTAAGTAACTCAATTATAAGTTGCAAGGAACATCAGATCTTCAATGCATTGAGAAATGGAGGCCATTTTCTTATCTTTGCAGTAGTTAAAGGACAAATATTTTACTAATTAGAAGGGCACATAAGAATTCATTTTGGTTGTCTAGCCACCCATTTCTCTGTAATTAGTATGTACTTCAAAAAACATAGACATCCAAAAATATTAAACAATGTCTGAAAGTGAAATGAATATGCATAATGACAGCTTACCAAAAATACAACAGTTTTAATGAAGCATTATAATATTTTCCTAAAAAAAACAATGGTAATCTAATAAGTCTATAGGGGTTTTTTTTTGTTGGTATTAAACAAGTTGATGTCTCACACCTCCTGAATTTTTTGATATAGATATTATGATAATTTCCTATTGTTTAGACAAAATTAATTATCTCCACTTCTTTATTTCATTTGCATATCAAATCATATTAAAGTAAATTATTTTTAAAGGTTAATTATGGTTATTTTTGTCTTCTAATAGTTGTGATCACTTATAATAATTTAGGTCTCTCTGAAGCTGATAATTGTCTGACATTCTTTTCTTTTCTTTTTGGCAATTCTCTTATTTAAAAAAAAAAGGAATAGTGTGAGTTCTCACAATTGCCAGTGTCAAGTTTCATCTTTCTTCCTAAAATAATCAGAATTTAAGCTTTGGGACAGTCATTTAATAGGAGTGTTTTAGGTTTGATTCCTGGACTACGTTTCTGAGATTTTTGTCCGTCTTCTTCTAATAGAACAAGTGCGCTGTAGTAGTTAAGGTATTGAACTAGACGTGGGAAATTTCTAGTTTACTTTTCACCATAGATTTTCAGCTTGGATGCTTTCAGGGCAGTAAATTTCCCTCACTCCAACTTACATCATCAACCTATGATTGTGTAGAAAAATAGGAGGAAAGTGCTATGTATACCCTGATGTACTTTAAGGAAGAGACATAGGTTAAAAAATCTGGCGAAGATCAGGAGAGTAAAAAGTAGAACTTTGCATGGAAGGTACACTTGAGTCTAAAGCAGGGGCATCAAACTCTCATTGTCATGGTGTTGTCACATGACATATCATGACTTTTTTCTCCTTTGCTAAACTTGGTGTGGGCATGACCAGCACATGACACATCTGGCCTGTGGGCTGCGAATTTGACAGCCCTGGTCTACAGTCTTTGACGACAAATTTTCAAGGGGAAAAATGGATGGCATCTTTGTTTAAGAAACAAACAAATTCACTTTCTGTTCTTCAGGTTTTAAATATCTGAACTTCTTTTCTATTTTTTTTATTTTTAAGGAGGGAAGAGGAATCTGCCTTATGGTATATTTTTATCCAAACGAACAATGCTATTTTCTTTTTCTCATCTCTCAGAGGCCAGTGCTAACTTTAAAATCACTCTCTCAATCTGTACCCATCCTTCCTCTCTTTTAAAGGTACAGTTTAGGCACTTCAGGCACATGATTTTTCTGGGAAAATTGTGTACAAATTACATTTTGTATAATTTATAACTTAACTGATATATTTGATTTTATTTTTATTTGTTTGTTAAGAAAACAAGTATAAGTATGAACATAAACATAAACAAAGGAAGTAAATACAGATAAATGGGAACAGTAAAACAGATAGTAGGCATGCTGATGCGCTTATGCACACCCCCTTTACCTCTTAGGAATGGGGTGAGGTCCACAGTAGACAGTTTGAGATTGAAGCTGCGAGGGTTTGAGGCTGTAACAATGGAGTTGGGTAGAGCATTCCAGGCATTGACCATTCTGTTGCTGAAGTCATATTTTCTGCATTCAAATTTGAAGTGGTTTATCTTGAGTTTGTATTGATTGTTTACCCATGTATTATTGTGGTTGAAGCTGAAGAAGTCATTGATAGGCTAAAAAAAATTAGAGATATGTCAGGATGATAAAACACAGTTAAAATGAGTTAAAAGGTGAAGGGAGGGCTTTTGGGGATTGGCCAGCCACATGGCAGTATACTCTCCTGGGCTCCCTACATGAAGTTGCAGAACCATGTTTTAACTCCAGCCAGGAAAGTGGGGGCCTGCAATCACCTCTGGGCAGAGAATATTCCAGAGTGGACACAATGACAGAGAAGGCTCTCTTTCTAGACCCAGCCTGCCTGTGTGTGTGTGTGTGTGTGTGTGTGTGTGTCTATCTGTCATCCATCTATCTATCATCCATCCATTCATCCATCCAGCTATCTAGCTATCTGTCTAGCTATCTATCTGTCTATCTTCCCTCTTTCTAACTATACATGTGTGTCTGTGTGTGTGTGTATGTTTTGTGTATGTGCGTATATGTCTATGTGTGTGTGTGTGTGTGTGTGTGTATATATATATATATGTGTGTGTGTGTGTGTGTGTGTGTGTGTGTNAAACCAAAAGCTGTGAGACCCACATCCACACAGAAGCCTGATGATGATGGCAGATGAGATTCTGCTGAAACGTTGCTACAACTTTAACAGCACTACAATGACGTGGGATAATACCCGAGGGAAGCTGAACAGCACATATATATGTGTGTGTGTGTGTGTGTGTGTGTGTGTAAATAAACATTAATCAAGATATGATATGACAATTATCAGATGCATTAAAAAGTATTTTATTTATTTATTTATTTTATATTGCTGCCTATTCTCCCATGGTGACTTGAGGCAGCTTACACAATGTAAAACCATATTTAAAACAAAAAATAAAAATTAGTCATGTGTTACATCTCTCTCTCTCTCTCTCTCTCTTCCTTTGTGATATGTTGGAAATTAACACTTCCTTCAACCATAAGCCTTGACACTGAATATAATTGAGGGGCTCCCGTTTGGCATGATCCTGCATATTTCCTGTCATCTAAAATATGAAATTGTCATAGTAGCCAAGCCTTGGAGACCTGAATGTACTGATTCTGCCATCTGATTTGCCTGTCAGGCTCTTACTGATTCCAACCCTAAGATAATTAACACTGGTCAGGAGGCTAATGTCTTGTTTCCTTCTCAGGTTGGTTTAATAAGGTGACATTGCTCATCTTGCATTTGATGCGTGCAGGTCTTTCAAGCAGTACCACAAATAGGTGGCTTTGGGAATGCCTGTTTCCTGGATCAGTTATTAAATCCTCATTATATTAGTTGTTGCTCAAATTGGTAGCAGAATTAAATGCCATCACTAACAGCTTTTTTCCTCTCTCCCATCCTACATTTAGTTCTGCAAAGAAAATATTTGGAGGATTAAAATAAAAATGGGAAGCAAGTAGAAGGACTTTTGTTTGATGTACTACGCTTTATGTTGATCTAGGACCTTAATAAAGGTTTGAATAATTGATTCTACACACTCCCAGAACAGAATATTCTTCGGATCAGTCAAGAGTAGGCAAATTAAAAAAAAATAACAAATCAAGTCACTAACAGATGCAAAGGCAGAATAAATGTAATGTCTGATGTGACTTTGCACATTATAACTGTCTTCTGCTGCTCCAGAGTTAATGAAAAGCTTATCTCCAAAGCTGGTTGTAGAAGCAACAGCTTGTAGACCCTTCTTTAGAGAAGCTGATAACTTTCCTAAGTGATGGGGCACAACCAACTTTTCTGAAAAAGTATATATAGAATTTACACAGTTCTCACAGGGTGGGAATATCCACGCTAAAGGTAGCCTTTGCGACCTGTTCTGCTCTTTTCTCAAAGACTTGCAGCTGACCTTCTCTTGGAATAAGAATACTAATGTTGTGCCAAATCCTACCTTAAACCTTTTCAAAGGTTTTGTCCCAGGGCCAAAGAGGCTTCTGTTTTTCTACTTTTTCTTAGGATGCTCAAGGCATTTTTTCCCCCAATATTCCGAAAGCGATTTTTTTTTAAACTGTATTTCTTGAAGTGGAGGCAGCTAGCTACTCTGAGGCTGTTTTCAGTTTCATATCTCTCCTCAGTCTGAAACTTGACTGGTTGTCTACATTTCTGGTGTGAAAAGTCCAGAAGGGAACATCATCATCATGATAGCTTCTCTTGGGATGGAATGTGTGGAAAAAAAAGAAAAAAGCCAGGGAGGCTGCCAAGATGATAATAAGTAGAAATGAAGAGTTAAAAAAAGAGTAAAAAAATGCATACATAGAACAAGGGTTCCTAATTACTGAGGTTTCTGAAAACTATACCCAACATATTCTTGAACAGAAATCCAGGATAAAATTGATTGAAATCTATGGAAAGTCAATACAGAGGTATGCATTTGAATCATGGTCGCAAAAGGGTACAAACTGTAATATCATGCTTCAAATTGAATTACTGATCAGTTCATCTTCAACTTCAGAGCTGTGAGCTGAGTATGTAGCTGAGATCAAGAATGGAATGGAATAGAAGCTGTGAAGGCATTAAATGTTTATAGCAAACTTTGAATCCAAGTGGGACTAGATGAGATTGTACTAACTGTTGGGCTATCTTGAATATATGTACAGGACAGTGCTACTTCCAGGATTCAAATACAAAACAAGATATGGGCATAGGAAATATATAAATGCTTGGTGACAAGTAGTTAAAATTACACAAAAGTCAGAATCATAAATAGAGAGATCCAGTGTTGGGAATATTACTGCATTTCTTTCACTCCTGGCAACATAATTCATTGAACAAGTACACTGATTAACCATAAATAGAATATCATCTATAGCACATATCACAAATGCAAACATAGTTTACCCAGATGGGGAGACACTAAAGTGGTTAGCTCATAAACACCAATAAATTCTAGCTTCATTATATGGGCACTAAGGAAATTAAAAAGACAAATCAATGGAGCTTGTCACACCCATATGGCAGAAAATCTTTTAAATCTATATTCCTTGCTGTGAACATTATGCAAATTGAAAATTAGGAGCAAAACGGAAACAATACCATTCAACATGATTTGGCCATTTGTTAGCAGATAACTTCAAGGAGCATATTTCAAGGAATTAATTGGGGCTGGGTGGAGAGGACTTCTCAAACAAGGAAATCCCATTATCTTTTTAAGGGATTCTTTCATGTTAAAGAATCATTCCAAAATACTATGGTCCTCTAGCAGAATAACAGATTTGGGAGGAACCTTAGAGGTATTCTAGTCCAATGCCCTGTGCAAGCAGGAGATCCTATACAAGCCACCAGACTTGAAACTCTAGACCTGAAAAACCTAGAACTACACCGCCTCTGGTCCGATCTAAATATAGTTTGTAAAATCATACATTGCAAGGTCCTACCTGCAAATGAATACTTCAGCTTTAATCATAACAATACAAGAGAAGACAATAGATACAAACTCAAGGTTAACTGCACCAAACTTGAGTGCAGAAAATATGACTTCAGCAACAGAGTGGTCAATGTTTGGAATACTCTACCTGACTTTGTGGTTTCTTCTCCAAACCCCAAAAATTTTAACCTTAGACTGTCTACTATTGACCTCACCCCCTTCCTAAGAGGCCTGTAGGGGTTGTGCATAAGCACACCAATCGTGCCTACCATCCCTGTCCTATTGTTTTTTTATTTTTCTTATAAGTATCTATCTCATGTATTCAAAACTATATTTATTCTTATATCTGTATCTTGTAAGCAATTGATAAATCAAATAAATATTAAAAATACTAAAATACATTTTATACAAATGATTGTCCAATCCTTGTTAAAGGCCTCCCACAACTTCTAAAAGCAAGTTGAGGAGGTGAATTTGAGGAGGCCTTACAAGATAGGCCAGGTGCAGAAGTGGTGTTGCCAATTAGTTTACTTCTTCATTAGTTTACTGGTGCAATGGTTAGAGTGCAGTACTACAGGCTACTTCTGCTGACTGCTGGCTAACTGAATATTGGCAATTCAAAATCTCATCAGGCTCAAGGTTGACTTACTCTTTCCTTACCAGATGTGGTATGGTAGGAATGGTTTGAGTTCCTTATCACCAACCATGTGATGTTGGGGGACCTAGGGATTGTGTCTTCTCTGCGATGGCCCCTGCCCTCTGGGGGGCAGGGATCTGGATGACCCAACCTGATGACCCATCCAGAGGGATCTGGATGACCCAACTCTCTGGAAGGCCACAAATGCCTTCACATATTAAGGTAAAGACTGTTGGTTTGGAACCCAAAGTGTTTGTTTGGTATTGTGAGTGAGTTTGAGGCACTTGGATTACAGTACTATGATTATTTCTAATTCCTTTTCTGTATGTTGGTTTTTATTAAAATTATTTTTTTATGTATCATTTGTTTAGCTACCTAGACTTGGTGGTTTAAGAAGGACAGCCATATGCATTTTCTAAATGAACAAATACACAAAGAAATACCAAAGAAAGAAAATACAAGAAAAAAACTATTTTCATCCCCAGTAACAAGGAGCCCTTAATAACAATATGCTGGCATATTGGATAACACTTTGTCATGTTTATTAGAAAGGCTAGCTTGCTGAGCAAAGAATATAGCCGTAACATTTCTGTGTGCTGTTTATCTTTAAATATGAAAAAAATGTCTCTGTAAAAGAGAGAGATTGCTGATCCATCAAGTTCAAACGTTCTAATTTAGGGAAGAGGGACAGGTTTTTTTTATGACAAGCCAGATGACCGTGCCCAGCATTGATTCCTATTTTGAATCCAAGTACTGCAGAATTTAAGATTATTGGATAGGATTAAGGAACATTTTCCTTTTACTGAATTACTGGTGATTCTGAAATATGAGATGAGTAACAAGAGGTTTGCTGAAGAAGGAAGGCAGAAAAACTGTAGAGATTCTCTACAGGTCATGGTTGTTCCAAAGGTACTTTTCAGGAGGCAACTGCACTTTGTTGTTGTTGTTGTTGTTTCAAAGAAAACATTTCACTTCTCATCCAAGAAGCTTCTTCAGTTCTGACAAGATAGTGGGGAATGGAAGGATTTATATTCCTTACAGATAGCTGGTCATTTGCATCATTTTAGAGGGTAATTGAAGCCCTTGGAGGTTTATCTGTGTCCTCAGGTTATCTGAGTAGCGCTCCTGATTTTTGTAGTCTGCAATTTTTCCTCTGGAAATCCTTTCCTAGCCTCACACCATTCAAAAGGTGTTCATCCCAAATTGTATAGCTAAAAGTCTGTAGAGATTGCCAGTCATTCAGGTCATGGTTATTTCAAAGGTGCTTTTTCAGGAGGCAACTGGACTTTCTTGTTTTTTCTTTTGAAGACATTTCACTTCTCATCCAAGAAGCTTTTTTATGAATTTAATGGAAAATCAAAGTTATTTTTTTCAGCTTTTAATACGAAGTGCTGTTATTGCCAACATTATCTTAATTATATACTTCTATCACTGTATGTTATTTTATATTTGTTAGTTTGATTCTGAATCAATGTGATTAAGTCTAAATATATAAGTAATAACTAAGCAAGCTAAACCAAAATTTTCTAACTTAAAGAAATCTGACTCAGACTATAAATTATTAAGTAAATTTTCTTGATATAATTTCCCAATGAAGGTTGAAAAGAGTTTCAAATGTCGATGTACTTTAAATTAACACAATCGAATTATAAAACAATAAGCAGAAACTTTGTCAGTCTTCCATGTAATTGGTGTAATTTACATTGTAACACTGGGAAACATATTGGAAAATGAGTAGCAAATCTTCTGCAACAAACACTAAAGCAGAATTATAATTAAGGTTGTATACAGGTCACAGTTTATTTCTGAGTTCTTCCTATTTGCATTTATTTGTATCTCAATTATATTTGCTTATAGGGATCCTTTTATTATTCCCATTTATAAGAATGGGGAATCTCTAATTTTAGAACCACTCGTTTTCTTTTCATTATAAAAAGAACATGAGAAAAAAGACAGTTCATAAATAAATCATCATGACAATAATTATTCATGAGCATTAATGGTCTACCAAAGTTCATCAGTAAATATTATGAATGATCAGGATTCACATATTCTTGTGTCTGAAGAAGAGCAACAAAAATGTCCTTTTTCTTTTCAAACTTCTTTTTAAAGCTCAGTTATAAATATCCAATACTATTTTCATGTATTTGTTTGTTTATTTGTTTGTATTGCACTTGTATTATTTTTACAAATAACTCAAGGCAGTGAACACATCCAACAAATTTTCCTCCTCCTATTTTCCCCACAACAACCCTGTGAAGTGGGCTAGGTTGAGAGATAGGAACTGGCCCAAGGTCACTGAACTGGCTTTTATGGCCAGACCTAGAATTCACAGTCTGTTGGCTTTTAGCCTGGTGCCTTAACCACTAGACCAAATTGGTTGAAGTTTCCTTCCAATCTCAGTTTAAAAGAATGGATTTCTCAGCACTACAGATGGAGAAAGCCATCACATGGTGGTAGATGCAGCTGTTGATTTGAGATTGGCATGAAATCTCCAGAACAGCTTGCTTCATCCATCTTTCTTTCTTTCTTTCTTTCTTTCTTTCTTTCTTTCTTTCTTTCTTTCTTTCTTTCTTTCTTTCTTTCTCCTTCCTCCCTTCCTTCCTTCCTTTGCTGAATCTTTCTGAATAATTTTTATTTTCTTCAGAATTCTCTTACCATCTTTTTTCTGAGCAGAAAACTTCACCTTGATTTGATTTGTTCTTCAAAAAAGGCAAAATGTAATGATATTTTTTTGGATTGCACAGCACTAATGTTTTAGAAAATATCTTGACATGCTTGCTACTCTCACAATGTCTCGGTGTTTGCCCCATTCAGACATTATCAGAGCAAGTTGCAACTAGTATCAGCCTGCTCTTTTTCAGCTCTTATGAAATTCTTGTAGGCCAGACTGAGCCTGAAGGAGGGGTCAAGTACATCATCAGTTTGAAGTCTCTTTGTGCCCACGAGTGATGTAAGCCAGTTCCTCCTTGAATTCTATTGACTCTGGTCTACTGCCAATTTGCCTTTTCCATTAGGGGTTCAGATTTTTGTACAGAAATATCATGGAGTAAACTTGTACTCATTTGAACAACCATAGCTCCTGACTTCTTACACCTGACATCTCTTTCCTTTACACACAAGTCAGTCCTTTAACCAGGGGTGGGATACGACAGGATTAACTACCGGTTCAGTCATTTATGAGCTTCCCTGCACTCTGCAAGCATGTGCGTGTAAATTGTCATTAGCATGCTGCATGCTGCTTCAAAGCAGCCTTTGAAACAGCCCTCTTTTCCTGCTTTTTTAACTGCAGCTGTGCCTTGTTCGGCAGCTGAAGTTGAAAAATCAGGAAATAAAGATCAGGTAACAGCCTGGGTAGGCAAAAACATCAGCAGACATAGAACCAGTTCTATGTCTGTTGCTCTTCAGAGCTACCGGTGGTGGACAGAGGTGGACAGAACCGGTAGAAACCCACCCCTACCTTTAACTAAATCAAAATCTACAACTAAGTTTGAACTCCATGTAGGGAACCATATTTAAATCCTAATTTGCTTGGACTAAATTAAATTAACTGGTTCAAATTCAGCAATGGCAAATAAAGATACTTTGTCAGGAGGCTTTGATTTCTTAAGAAATGATCAGACAAATCCAACATACATACTTTTTTACGTGTTTCATTCCTTTTATTTTTTAACACAAATTGCTAATGGAAAAAGTCTTAGTTCCATTTCCAAGCATGAAAAATGGATTACGCAGCTTCCAGCCAGTTTTGATAAACAGTCAATTACTCTTTCTATTTCCTTTAGATCTTCCCATTTTCTTTTCTACACAACTTATGCTATAACAAGGTTAGATTGGGGTAGGTTAGTCCTTGATTTATACTCTGCAGTCTCCAGGATTTCTGAATTAACTGTTTCTCTGATTGAAAATAAATACTTCTTGATAGCATTTAAACAGGTAAAGAGAAAAATGTTTCTTCAATCCCCTCTCCTCTTTGAGTTAATTAAGGGCATTAATTAAATTTTGCTCACAATCTGTTAGAATACAATTTCTTGAGATTCTTCTGGAAAATGATTCCAAAATTTGAGTATACCACTATGTGGTAAAAGATGGTCCCAAAATCTTAGTATATTGCTATGCAAAGGTGGGCTGCTGGGGTTTGCAGGGGTGCCAGAGATGCTCTACCTAAGATTCTGTGCAGTTCAAAAAAACCTCAAATCCCACTCCTGGCTGGGTCCTTCCCCCCACCTCTCCCAGGATTCCCCACACAGCCCATTTTGGATGCAGGTAAGTGCAAGGTGCATGCATAGGCTTGGGGAGGGTGAAAAAGGTGCCTCCTGGATGTTTGGGAAGGCCAGAAATGGGCCCCTTTCTGGCTTTCAAAGAGCTTCCGGAGCCCAGGAGGCCATTTTCGCCCTCCTAGAGGCTCAAGGAAAGCCTCAGGAACCTGGGGAGGGGAACCCCACATGTCATGGTGCAGGAGGCCAACTAGGCCATGCCCACCATGGCCATGCCCACCCAGTCCCTGGGCAGAGAATCCCTTGCTAAAATTTTTGAAGCCCACCCCTGCTGCTATGTGGTGGCATCTTAGTTCAGGAATTACCCCCATCTAAGTTCAGTTGATTATGAACTTGGAAAGTAGTTCCTTCTCCACTTCTTGGAAAAGAGAAGTTGGTGGAAGATATAATCAGTACTTGGACTTTTTCATAGTCTGTTTCCAAAACCAAGAAGCAGTAGCATTATTTAATTTCACCTCAATTTCCATACCTTTGAGTGTCTTTTCTCCTGAAGGGTTTCTATTTTAGCAAATCATTACAAATGTTGTATATCTTTCAACAGGTATGATTACCCATCTTTCCCCCCATACATATGCCCTCAACATATTTTTTCTTGCAAATATTTTATCTTTAAGATCAATGGCCTCTAACTTTTCGGGCACCAGGGACCAAGTCCAGTGGAGAGAGGTTTTTCCAGGGATGTTCTTACCCCCTATTATCCCACAAGTCTTATTGGATAGAACCCCACAAAGTCCATTTTGTTCAATGATCTTTTCTTGAACATCTGTGGAGCAGGTTTCAAATGCTAAAATTGTCTAATGTTGTCATCAAATTTCTGTTTATATATAATGACTTTTTTCCCCTAATACCCACACTATTTCACAGCACTAATCTATCTCTGTGCTCAGAGGTTGTGAACATCTAGATAAGGAAGAACAGATTTAGGCTTATCTCAGTCCAAGTGACAAAGTCAACACTGGTTTTTAGAATCACTTGTTTCTGGAAATAGCAATAGTACTTAGACTTATATACCACTTCGCAGTACTTTACAGCCCTCTCTAAGCAGTTTACAGAGTCAGCATGTTTGTCCCCAACAATTTTACCGACCTCAGAAGCATGAAAGGCTGAGTCAACCTTGAGCCTGGTAAGATTTGAACTGCCAAATTGCAGGCAGTCGGCAGCAGTAGCCTGCCACTGCACCATTTTCCATTGTTATTTCTGAGGAGGTCTCATTGGCCTCTCAGAAGTGATGCAGAATCAGAAAAGTATTTAAATCTAAGGTTCCTGATCAAGGAATGGGTGGCACTGGTGACTAGGAGATAGGCAAAGGTGTCCCTGCAGGTTTACCCCACTAATCGTGACTGACTTTTAAGCTTGCACAAATTTATTTTAACTCAGTTGTCTATGGACTGAGAGGTTAAGATTAGAGTTAGGGTTAGAGTTAAAGTTAGGTGGTCACTTGTTGAACATTAATGTTGGTTTATTTATTCATTCATTGATTGATTAGCCCTTGAGCCACATCAAAATGGAGAGTTCCAGAAACAAATCCTTACTGAAATTTGATAAAACCAATTTAAAATGGAATTGGATAAAATACAATTTAAAATGAAATTGGAATAAAATACAATCTAAGATGAAAACAGAATAAAATACAATAATGTAAGATATAGATAAAATATGATAAAATTATATTTCGGTGTCACCTCTACAATCTACTACAATCAGTCCCGATCTTAACCAAACCACTTACTGTGCTGTGTTAAAAGTTATTTTCAGATTCTGGCCACACATAAGGTAAATGGTTTTGATATGGGGATCCCATTGGGACATTTATTTGGTATATAGACCAAGGTACCTGGCTCTCACCCTTTTGTACAGGCAACAGTCAAATAGGATGTGAGCTAGGTCTTCTACCTCTGCTGCTTCGCAAATGCATAGACGTCCATTGTAGGGTATGGAATGGAATCTCCCGTACTTGACCATTGTGTCAAGCTGTTCAAATCTTGCTCATGTAAATATCTCCCTAAGATGTTTTGGCAGTTGTAACTTCAAATAGCTGTGTATTTGAAAAGTACATTTGTATTTGCTCGGCCATTTCATGTTATCCACCTTACTAAGGATAGCTATATCATGTTGGTTAGTGTAACATATTGTACATAGGGCAATTATAAAAGATCACTTGGAAACATCAGCTAGTCCACAATGCAGCAGTTCGGATAATTATAACATAGGTGTACCTCAGTCTGCTCCAAAAGTCTGATTCTTCCTTTGAGTATTCAGCTTTGAGTATTGGGTGATCCATCTTGTTATCATGCAATGTGAATTTTGACTGTGGACTGTGCTTTTTTATATTATTTGAGATATGTTGGTTATTATTAAATATGACAAATAAAGTAAAATATTTGTATCTCTTTGCTGTTTTAAAATATCTTAGCCACTCACAGTGGCTTTTAAGCCATATACATTGAATAAAAAAAATCATAATCATACCAAATCTGTGTTTATGTCTGGGTCATCAAGTGAGGCTATATAGTGCCTTGTGAAAGGAGAAAAACAGTGTACTTATGCAGTTTGTAGTACTATTTTTTCTCTTCTAGTACAAGCTGAAAGATCATAGTTTTTTTAAAAAAAATGGGGAAGTTTTTATGAGCCCTCAATTGTTTCCTTAACCTCCCCCACCTGATGTATGTAGACAAAGCTCTTATGAGAAACAGTATTTGTTAAAGCGAGTCAAATAGCAGAAAGTCCAGGTCATCCTTTGAAACAAGGTTTGCTTTGACCTACCACCTGTGCTGACCCACTTCTGTAGAAGGTCAAGAGAAAGTTTTTTGTGAAGACCCTTGTTAAATGCATTCTCTGAAGCAAGTAGCTGCCCCTGGATTATGTGGAACTGAACAAAATACACTTTGTAATTGGCACGAAATGACAGAAACATGGGAAGAATTCCAACATGTGGACTATACTTCTCAGCTGTGAGAAGCCTTCCCAGTTTTGTGTGGTTGTCGCTGTGCTAGAAAGGTTGTCTTGGTAACCAAATCCAGTTTCTACTTTTTCTAGTTGGATTCAAGCTGATCTACCTAAAACAAAACAAAATTGGATTCCAGTGGTTAGTCTATTTCTGCAGATCTTTGTATTTTTGCATGGCTCATATACATTGTTTTTTCACCAGATTTTTATTCCTGGCTTCACTTATGCTTTTTCTCTAATATAATGCTTACTTTTGGGGATTTGATCCCTGGCTGATCTTGGGTAGATTTTCAGGAACAGTTATCTCAAGTTGATTAATTTTAGATAACAAGCAAAGGTAAAGCTTCCTCTCCAGTTGTGTCTGACTCTAGGGTGCAGTGTTCATCTCTGTTTCTTGATTGAGGAAGCCAGTGATGTCTGAAGACATCTTCCCTGGTCATGTGGCCAATATGATTATATGCCAAATGTACTTGGAACTCTGTTATCTTCCCACCAGAGGGGTACCTATTTATCTACTTGCATTTACATGCTTTTAAACTGCTAGGGGGGCAGGACCTGGGGCGAGGATGGGACCTCAACCCATTGTGAAGTGCACAGTCTCAAACCTGGGCTGTCAGCTTTCCAGCAGTAATTCCAGCTGACAAGCTCAGCATCTTAAAATTCTGAGCCACCATGTTCTCTTGGATGCCAAGGAAGCAAAGATGGAATACCGTATATTCTGCAGTTGTTGTAGCTTCCAAAGGCTCTTCAAGAGAACTTCATGTAAAGAATAGAAGCCTGTTGCAACCCATCCAGATCCCCAGAGCACTGGGACAAGATGTCCAAGGTATTACTCAGATAGTTTACGGTGGAGATGTAATGCTGGTTATCATCAGCATACTGGTGATAACTCACTCTAAACTATCAAATCACCTCACCAGAGGCTTCATGTAGATGTTAAACAGGAGGGGAGGGAGTGCAGAACCCTGTGGCACCCCCCCACAAAGTAGAGCAAAGTAGGGATGGATCTCTCCTCCCCATCAACATCAATTGGAAAAAAAAAGACAGCACAACCACCATTCCTATCTCCTGGAAGTAGTCCAGAAGGATAGCATGATTGATGGTATTGAAAGCCATTGAGAGGTGAACAAGAGCAAGAATTGATTCACTACACTGCTCCCACTACAAATCATCCAAGAACATGATCATACCATCTCTGTTCCATATCCCTGAATCTAACTAAAAAGGTCTTGGGACTAAAGGATTCATATTTAGACAACACAGAGGACAGAATCCCATTAATGTCATCCATAATTGATATGGCTTCTTCTCTACTGGCTATTGGTTAAAGAAAAATGGATGGAGAGTGCAAAATACACATTTCAGCAAATTTCACCCAAATTTGGAATCAAGTCCCAATACACTTCATGCAATTTGCTTCTGAACAAATTTAGAAATATGTATTTATTTGAAGTGTTAATTATGATCTATAATTTCATCTATATAATTCTCACCTGTAGCCTGAAAATATGGGGGAAAAAAACCTATTCACTTCTCTTGAATTTGTGAACTGGTTCTTAAAAAACAAATGTACCAAATGCAATCTAAGTTTAAATTATATCCAAAGGCCAGTGAAATAAATGGGATGGGATTATTTTTCTTTTCCATAGAGAGAGAAAACCTGTGCAAATATAAAATATTCATTAAACATGGAGGTATGTCTAAACTCTGGGGCATTTTCACAGAGAAAAGTGGAACATAGATGGAAATTAGAATTAAAGGAGTAAATTAACAATAGCAAAATTAGAGGTGCATGAAATTAAAATATGATTGTGATAAAAAAAATCTTGACAGGGAACAATGTCAGGAATAATTTGTTTATTTAAATGTCAGCATTAATTCTTCTGGGAATAATGGCTATTAATTCCAGGTTCAATAATACCCTTTGATTAAAGATGTCAAGGTTCTTTTCAAATCCTTGATTAACTTTGCTTCACCTTGTTCTTGATAAGCATAGGATACTGTGCAATCTTTCACTCTAAATCTGAGTGCATTGCATTTTTACAAATAAGCACGTCTGATAAAATTATATATGAATTAAATGAGTTCATATGGTTCAAGATTTTCCCCATCTAGTGGAAGGCAGAAAATAAAGCAAATAAAATGCACTAGGAACTTCTAACAAGCTATAGCAATAGCATTTAGATTTATATACCACTTTACAGTGATTTACAACCCTCTTGAAGATATTTGCAGAGTCAGCATATTGCCCCCAACAATCTGGATCCTTATTTTACCCACTTCAGAAGGCTGAGTCAACTTGGAGCCTGGTGAAATTTGAATTGCCAAATTGCAGGCAACCAGCAGTCAACAAAAGTAGCCTGAAGTACTGCACTCTAACCACTGCGCCACCAAGGCTTTTGATCTGAATCCAGCCTCCTTGAATTCTGTTGACTCATGTCTATCACCATTTTATTATGGACAATTAATTGACTAGATTCTTGTGTATGGGTTTGAACAAAAAATCTTAACTGGTATGGTCCTGATTTTTTTTCTTTGTCCCTGACACATGGAGATTTGATTTCATGGCTGTAGCTGTCATCTTGATGTATTTAGCCCTTTGTCCCACCCACAATCGCTCCTGTGGAGACTCTTAATTAGGTCTCAGCTACTAAAAGAACAGTACTCATGCTTCCTTAAGGCCCGGTACCACTGCACTTAAGGATGCAAAGTAGATGTAAAATGTAAAAAAAAGCTTGCCATCCATTGGAAAACGCTATACATCCGTTGTGTACTCACTGCATACGTGTTTCATACGCTC
>BHFT01021488.1:0-47807 GCA_004320025.1 Laticauda laticaudata
GCATGTTTCTCCATTTCTCCTTTGGGAAAATACAATATTCTGCCTTTTTTTAATATTCCCCCAAATATTTCATTCTTCTAGGAGTGGGGGCTTCCCACAATTTACAACATTTTTTTTGGGCAGGAAAACGGCAAAAGAAGAAATCCATAGTTGGGGTTGTTTTAACCATCATGGTGTTGGTTTAACAATTGCTACCCAAAAAGTCAGAAAATCAGCTGAGTCACAACTGTCATGACTTGTGACTGACATTTGGGGCTCCATTACCCTAAAATAAAAGGACTCCTGTCAGAGCGTTTGCAGCGTGACTATTGTGAAACAACCCAGGAGCAAAACACAGTACACACACAGGCTTAGACATGAACAGTGGTTTGTATACAAGACATATACAGAAATATATGTGGTAGGCAAAATACCTGACAATCAATCAATCAATCTTAACTCCATGCTGCAATGGAGACTGGACATAAGGAGAGAGAAATATGCCCACTAATGTTTGCCTTTATATAGATACTTCTTAAAGAGGTAAAACAACTGTGGATCCATTCTTCGTCTTAAAAGGGCAATACCCATGCTATGCTGATTCATCCTTATTGCATCAGCTTTATACCTTCTGGTCAGCTCTTAAATATCGAAACCTTCACATACCTTATAGGGGGTCCTTGGTGTTCTCTGAGGTTGCTTATTTTCTTGCAAACGTTTCATTACCTAAACTAGGTAATATAATCAGTGCTGGGGAGGAGGTTGCTTTCTCTTTATATGAAAGGAGCTTGCTTATAGACAGCAAACCCCCTCCCTTCTAGCACTGGTAATGTTAGTTGGACAATGAAACGTCTACAAGAAAACCACCAAAGTCATAGAGCACCAAGGACCCCATTCTCCTCCTCCTCCTCTTCCGTTATGCAAACCCCCTTCCCTTCTAGCACTGATGATGTTGCCTAGTTGGGTAATGAAATGTCTGCAAGAAAACAAGCAACCTCAGAGAGCACGAGGACCATCTCCTCCTCCCTTTTGCACTGATTATGTTACCTAGTTGGGTAATAAAATGTCTGCAAGGAAACAACCAAACTCAGAGGACCCTACAGTCTTTTTTTCCCTCCTCCTCCCCCTCCCCCCCTCCTCCTCCTCCCCACACCCCTTGTAGCACTGATGATGCTACCTCGTTGGGTAATAAAACTGCAAGGAAGCAACCAAGCTCAGAGGACACCACAGCCTTTTTTTTCCTCCTCCTCCTCAACCCCACACCGCTTCTAGCACTGATTATGTTACCTAGTTGGGTTTAATACTAATTTACCTTTTTTGTAACACTAATTTGACCTTTTTTGCTTTTACAGATGGGGCAGAACCTCCAAAGCCAAAACTGCCTGCCTTATTGTCGTGTATTCCGTGGGGCAGAAGGAGCGAGGATTTTCAGATGGATGCAAAATTAAACGAAGGTAAAGAGGCCTACGAATTCATGAGCGCTGCAAAAACATTGCCTGCATTCCCACCACACACTTAACCTGGATGCGGAATCAAGGTTTTTCGTTTTATTCTTATTTTCAATTTCATTGTACACATGTTGTGCGTTAACAATAAATGTTTGATTGATTTGATCTGAAGCTTAGTTAAAAGGCATATTATTAGATCAGCAGAAATCTCATATTTATTTTTATTTATTAATCAAATTTATATGGCTGCTCATCTTATAAGTTTTTTCCCAATGAATTTGGGACGCCTTCTATGTCAATATTTCTCACCCTTAGCCATTTTAAGATGGGTGGACTTCAACTCCCAGAATTCCCTCAGCAGCATGGCTGGCTGGGGAATTCTGGGAGTTTTAGTCCACCCATCTTAAAGTGGCCAAGATGGAGAAACACTATTCTATAGAATGAATGTATGTAAAACTGAGCATGCCCTTTTAATGCCCTATCCTACCCTGCTCCTTTTTTCCAATGTAGATGCCGTACAAGACTTAGAAGACGCCATGGCATTGACCAACATTGCAAATGGGAAGTGGGAAGAGGCCTCAGAGACATTGGACACTTAACAGGCTGTGGTTTTTTGTCTGATGGATTCCACGTTCTTCGTATCCTATCTTCTGAGGAGTAAAAAAAGAGTTCCAAATCTGGGATAGCCTTACAAGCTCTGTGAAGGAAGCAGCTAGAAGCTGGCCTGTTTTTTTTTTAATGATAGTTTGTTCCAGAGGCAGTGGAACAGAAAAGATGCTGGTTTCCTTCCTTTCAGCATCCTTGTTTCATGGGGAACCAAAGAAGCATTTGTTTCTACTCTTAAGCACATTAAGGTGCATATTCTCTTCATAAAAGCCATTGGACCTCGAGGCTCACAATTTAGAGAAACATCATTGTTTCCGAAAAGTTGTGATGGAAACTGTACAACAGAAATGGCAACGCAATCATCATTCTTGCCAGATCCAACTGTCTCTTTCTTATTTAACTTGTCTCCTTCATTCTGGCATCCCTGTCCTCAGCGTTGGAAATCTTGATGCTCGGAAGGAAAAGAGATTGCTCATGTTTTGAGAAAAAAAAATCCACTTTATTCTGTTCCTGAATATGGTTTCTGGCGGCAAAGAAATTCTACTACGTTGTTAATGGAGATACACATGTGTAGTTACTCGGTCTTGTGGCTATGCTCTCCCTTCCTATGTTTTGGAAATTTACTATATCGGTGTTTCTCAACCCTGGCCCCTTACAAATGGCTTCAATTCCCAGGATTCCCAAGCCTGGCCTTGCTGGCTAGGGAATTCTGGGAATTGAAGTCCCCACATTTGACAGTAGCCAGGGCTAGGGTTAGGTTGAGCAACACTGTATGATAGGCATAGTTAAAACTTGCAATATTTTTTTCATCAAAATAAAAGAGTTACACATTTCACGAATGAAAACAAATGTTATGGTTATGCATTTTTACAAACATTTTTTTCAATAAAATGAATGTTTATTCATTTGTCGCTCTCCTACAGAAAGCTTTCCCAAATGCTGTATTTTGTAGCCTGAATCTTTATGAATTTTTATATAAAAAATATTGATGAGATTGTTAGGTCCTAATCTCCCATACCTTATAATATAGAAAGCAGATGCATAGAGCTACTTATGTTACATTCTGAAACAATTTTCTATTTCTCTAAAAATAATATTCAAAGGACCATCATCTTATAGATAGAGAGAGGGGGGAGAGGGAGGAGGGGAGGGAGAGAGAAGGAGAAAGAAAAAAGAAAAGAAACAGAAGGAAAGAAAGAAAGAAAAAGAAAGAAAGAAAAGAAAGAAAGGAAAGAAAGAAAGAAAGGGAAAGAAAGCAAGCCATGCAGGTCCCTGACTTGGATATTCAGCCTGACTTGGGGTAGTAAGATTGTAATTTAGTTTATTTGAGAGACCCCAGTTTGTGGTGAGAAATGTTTATAAGAATAGTCACACAATCAATGACTCAAAAAACAATTGAGAATCCAGTTCATTTCATTAATTTAATTGTTTCAAGTATCCCGTGCATTGCTTCTTAGAGATACGAGTGCAAAGTTTTAAAATGCTTATAATTTATTTACTAATGATGAAGTTAACCATTGTTTGCTCCATCCAGTTTGCACAGGTGGGCTTGCCTAAGAAGCCAGACAAAAAGGTGGTTTCAGTTTTTGAGGTTGTGCAAATCTAGCTACAGGAATTACAGGAAGATAAGGACAAACAAAAGTTACCCCATAATTCTTTTACCAATTTAAATCAGTGTTCATGACAGATTATAGCAGATACATCCTTCAGCAATGGGATTTCTTTTACTGAAGCTGGTTCCCAATACCTTTTGCAAATGTTTGACCAGATTCACCTACCAAGTTTAAATTCATTTATAAATAAACTTCAGGGGAGTTGTATCAGCACAAAACACAAGCTTTTGAAACTTACAAATCAAAAGGTTTCATGCAAGCCATAAGGTGTGGTGTTTTAATCTGCTTGTCAAGATTCATAAACAGAATACCCCCTCTCCCTTTCTCTTAAGAGGACTTTGTGCCTTCTGCTGTAGAACTTATTTTAATGCATTTTAATGCTGTGCCTTTTGAAAATCTGGAATAAACAGCCATTTGTGGCATAGGTGCTTTGCCTGTGCAATGACTGTTTAAAGTTAATCCTCTTTCAAAGAAAGCCTAAAGAACAGATGCCAATTATATATAGAAATATAGAATTCTTTATTGGCCAAGTGTGATTAGATACACGAGGAATTTGCTGCATAAGCTCTCAGTATACATACAACAATAGTGATAAGCAAAAATGTTATAGTCATAAGATAAAGAGATAGGTGAATTCTGAATGTTATAACTGTTGTTGGTTTTCAATAAACAATTTGTCCTTGCTTGTAAGATGGAACTGCATGGCTAATGACTCAGTTATCCGACAAGCCTCTATAAACCTTTCTGGCCATTAAAATTGGTTGCAAGGCCTTTACTGGGTTTGTAGCCATTTTGCCTTCCTATCTAGAAACAGGATTTTTTGTCTTCTAGTATTGGACAAGGAAGTAAGGTAATGCTTGACTTACAACCACTAATTTAGTGATGTTCGAAGTTACAACGGCATTGTAAAAAATGACTTACAATCAGGTTTCACCCTGCCGACTGTTGCAGCATTCAAAATTGATCAAATTTTGATGATCAAAATTTGGACATTTGGCAACTAGTTTGTATTTATGACAGTTGCTATGTCCTGGATTCATTTTGTGAATTTTTGACAAGCAAAGTCAGTGGGGAAGCCATCTTTTCATTCAGCAGTGGAAATTTGGGTTCAATAAGACAAAGGCTAGCTGCATGCTTATTCTGAATAGCTGCAAATCGTGACTTCATTGAGAAACTTTGTACGCTAGAGACTGAGTTTGGCATGCTTCTGGGATTTTGCTAGCAAGCTCCCTTATCTCACAGGAAATGGAGCCTGTGTTAAATGACAACTATAAACAAAAGGGATTTTCCTGCGCTCCTGAGAGTTTCTGAGGGAGCAGTGGAGAATTTTAAGGTCTCTGTGATATTTGACTCGCAAATTGTCACCAGGTTGCTTAATTTAACGCTGCACAGATACGATGAATAAACCTGTATCTTTGTAAATAGATTACAACACAAAGACATTGCAAAATGCTGATCAGACTCCAGTGGTTTTTTTTCCTAAAGGAAAAGCAAACAAAGCCTGGAAAACAGATTGCAAAACTGGACCTTCACCAGTTGGTGAAACAGATCTGTGTGCAAAGGAGATTGGAATTCAGAATAGAGGTGGAAGGGATCTTGGAGGTCTTCTAGTCCACCCTCCTACTCAATCAGGAGATCCTATAAAATTTGAGACAGTGGCTGTCCAGTCTGTTAAAAGCCTCCAGTGTTGAAGCATCCGCAACTTCTGAAGGCAAGCAGTTCTACTGATTAATTGTCCTAACTGTCAGGAAACTTCTTTTTAACTCCAGGTTGCTTCTCCTTTTTTAAGGGTCTTTGAATTTCACCTTCAGGATCTGGCCTTCCAAAGAGCACTCAGGGTCGATTGCCTCTAGGATTGACCGGTTTGGTCACCTTGCAGTCCAAAGGACTCTCAGGAGTCTTCCAATTAGAATTAGAATTCTTTTTATTGGCCAAGTGTGATTGGACACACAAGGAATTTGTCTTGGTGCAAATGCTCTCAGTGTACAAAAAATAAATGATACGTTCATCAAGAGTCAAGAATCATCAGGTACAACACAATAATAGTCATAGGGTACAATAAGCAATCAAATCATACTAGGATATAAATAGTTGGATACAAGCAACAACATTCCAGTCATACAGTCACAAGTGGGAGGGGATGGGCTATAAGAAGTGATGAGAAGATTAATAGTAATAGTAGTGCAGACAGTGTTGAGGGAATTATTTGTTTAGAAGAGTGATGGTGTTCAGGAAAAAACTTGTGTCTAGTTGTTTTCGTATGCAGTGTTCTATAGCGTCATTTTGAGGAAAGGAGTTGAAACAGTTTATGTTTGGGATGTGAGGGGTCTGTAGATATTTTCTCAGCCCTCTTTTTGACTCGTGCAGTATGCAGATCCTTGATGGAAGGCAGGTTGGTAGTAATTTTTTTTTCTGCGGTCCTAATTATCCTCTGAAGACTGTGTCTGTCCTTGGGTTGCAGAACCAAACTAGAGAGTTATAGAGGTGCAGAGGACAGACTCAAGTCATTCCTCTGTACAACTGGCTCAGCAGCTCCTTGGGCAGTTTGAGTTTCCTAAGTTGGCGCAGAAAGAACATTATTTGTTGTGTTTTCTTAATGATGTTTTTGATGTTAGGTGTCCATTTTAGGTCATGTGATATAGTAGAACCTAGAAATTGGAAGGTCTCTACTGTTGATACTGTGTTGTTTAGTATTGTAAGAGATGGTAGTATGAGAGGGTTTCTTCTAAAGTCTACCACCATTTCTACGGTTTTGAGTGTGTTCAGTTCCAGATGGTTCTGGTTACATGAGTCTTATCCAGCACCAGAGTTCAAAAGCATCTATTCTTTTGTGGTAGCCACCCCAAATACTGGAAGACTTCTATCATGTCACTCCTAGCTCTTCTTTTCTCTAGATTGGCCCCCATGATGAGATCATACATCAGTTTCATTGCAGCATAAGGATTTGGTTAATGGGTGAAGAACTCTTGACTTCTGCTCCACAAAGGGAATTCTGGGAATTCAAATCCACCCCATGCTGGCTGGGGAATTCTGGGATCTGAAGTCAACATGCCTTAAAATAAAATCTCCAAAATTGGGGGGAAACTCTGGTTTATACTGTATTCTCTGTATTCCCAAACCAAATGAATTCAGGCCCAGGTTAATGCATTAACCCAATTTGCAAAACACTGGAAATATGACGTTAGTTGCCTCTGGTTAACAAACAGAAATTCGCCTCCCAAGACCCAAGTCAGCCATTTTGGGAGCGGCCTCCTGTGCGATTCTCAGCCTCAAGGCAGGCAGGCATTCAACAGGTAAAGCTTGATCGACATTTTTTATCACCCTCGGCGTCGCCGTCTCGTAGACCACCCCTTCCCTTCCTCCTTCTTGAATCTGCTTCGCTTTCTTCCCATCTTTTCCATCCTGTCCAGCCCTCAAATGCCAGCAATTTTCCAAGCAGGCGTTTACGGAGGCCACCCCGCACTCCTTTTTCTCCCCCCGCCCGTTCGCCCGCGGGCTCGCCGGCTGGTTGCTAAGAAACCGCGCCTTTGAGTGAAGGGCCGGTCGCCGTCGCGGTTTGCCAAACGTCACTTCCGGCGTTGCTCCGGAAGCGGCGAATGCGCTTGGTCACGGACTTGGAAGTCGGTGCTGCTCGAGGAAGGCTCCGTGCTCGTTTCGCCTTTTCTCCTTTCCGGGAGCGCCGAGCCGGCCCGGACCGCCCCGCGACGGCGCCATGATCACCTCAGCCGGTAAGCGAGGCCGCGGCCGGCCGGAGGGAAGGCTGGGATCCTTTCTGCTGAGTCAGGCAGGGCCCGAAAGGAGGCTTTTCTTCTGGGGCAGCCGCCGCCGCTCCCTGCGTTGCACGCCCCTGCTTTGCTC
Source organism: Laticauda laticaudata (assembly GCA_004320025.1). Taxonomy (NCBI): domain Eukaryota; kingdom Metazoa; phylum Chordata; class Lepidosauria; order Squamata; family Elapidae; genus Laticauda; species Laticauda laticaudata. The sequence goes on from BHFT01021488.1 coordinate 7,505, forward strand.
AAGAGGCAACTTGACTTCGGAAACTCGCAGGGTTTCTTTTGTTTTCTTTTTGGCATCTGCCTGTCTGTCTATATTTAATTATATCATCTTTATGTCTGTCTGTGTCTACAGCTATCTTCTCTCTCTCAACTATCTGTTAGCTATCTATCTAAATCTAATCTATCAGAATAGAGCTGGAAGGCACCTTGGAGGTCTTCTAGTCCACTCTCCAGCTCGGGCAGGAAACCTGTCAGGTTTAGACCTGTCTCAGGCAGGTGTAGACCTGTCTAGTTTCTTCTTAAAAACTTCCAGTGTTGAACATTGGCAACATTCATCCATATATCATCTATATCTATCCATCCATCCATCTATATCCATCCATCTATATTTCTCCATCTATCATCTATATATTTCTCCATCCATCCATCTATCAATGTATCTATCAGTGTATCAATCTAATCTATCAGTGTATCAATCTAATCTAATCTATATCTACAGACGCATACACATTCGACCTAGATTGTGAGGTTTCTCTGTGTCAGATATGTGGGTATATGTATGATGGTTATCCTTTGAGAGCTGAATGCAATAAAATTTCATTTTGATTCGCGTATATTTAAAGTGACAATAAAAACTCTATTCTGTTCTCTATATTCTATTGTCTATTCTATTTTCTGTTCTGTATTCTATTTTCTATTCTATTCTATGTTCTATTTTCTATTCTATTCTCTATTCTGTTTTCTATTCTATTCTCTGTTTTATTTTCTATTCTATTCTCTATTCTATCCTATCTCTATCCCTCGACTTACAACAGTTCATTTAGTGACTGTTCAAAGTTACAAGGGCACTGAAATAAGTGACGTGACCATTTTTCACAGTTGCAACCTTTGCAACTGGTCACGTGGTCATGTGATCAAAATTCAAACACTTGGCAACTGGTTCATATTTGTAATGGTGGCAGCGTCCCAGGGTCACGTGATCTCTTTTTGCGACCTTCTGACAAGCCAAATTAATAGGGAAACCAGATTCACTTACCAACCAGGTTACCCTTATCAATTGCAGTGATTCACTTAACTGTGGCTAGAACTGTCAAAATGGGACAAAACTCACTGAATAAATTCTCACTTAACAATATAAATGTTGGGCTCAATTGTGGTCATAAATCTACCTGTATTCTCTTTTCTATTCCTTTATTCTATTCTGTTCCATTTTATTTTATTATATTCTGTTCTATTTTCTATTTCTCTTTTATTCATTTTTCTTTGAAGGCATTTCACTTCTCATCCAAGAAGCTTCTTCAGCTCGGACTGGATGGTGGGGAATGGAAGGATTTATACTTCTTGCAGGCAGCTGGTTATTTGCATCCTTTTAGAGAGTCCCTGAAGCTACTTGGTTACTCCATCCTCAGGGTCACCTGAGTGTGGTGCAAAGGGGTGTGGAACCTTCTTGGAACTGCTGAAAGGACTGTGTTGTGGAGCTATGCTTTCTGCAGGACATTTCCACCCTCTGTCTCTTCACTCTTCACAGGTGCAGACTCTGGGGATGAGTCTGTGTTGTCCAAGAAGGCTCCATGCCCATTTTCCCCTTTAAGGTGACCCTAAGGACGTAGAAAAACCTCCAAGTAGCCTCAACAACCCTCTAAAAGGATGCAAACGACCAACTGTCTTGCAAGGAATACAAATCCTTCCATTCCCCACCATCCAGTCAGAATTGATGGAGCTTCTTGGATGAGAAGCGAAACTATTTCAAGGAAAAAGCAGAAAGTCCAGTTGCCTCTTGAAAAAGCACCTTTGGGTGGCCTGGCTGGTGTTGAGTATTTGGTCTTTACAGACCCACAAGAACACTGTGTGTGTGTGTGTGTCACATAGTTTCTCTTGGTTCTTGAATGAGACCAAGCTTCGAGATCGTGCAAGACTCAAAGAGTGTGGAGAGGGAGGCTGGTTTCACATGATGTGCATTACACACCAAGGCAGGTGGTGGGCTTTCCTTAATCTGGTTACATGATGGGCTGAATACTTCATCAGGTTTGGGGAGTTGCTCCTGTTAATTTTGGGGTCCTGGGTGCTGTCTGGGATTAGTGGTTTACATGCAGATGTTTCATTACCCAACTAGGTAACATCATCGGGGCTAGAAGGGAGATGGGTTTACAGAATGGAGGAGGAGGACGAAGAGGAGAAGAAAGAAGGCAATAGAGAAAAGAGAAAGAGAAGGAGAAGGAGCAGGGCTGTGGAATTCTTGGTGCTCTTGGAGTTTGTTCATTTTATGCAGATGTTTTATTACCCAATTAAGTAATATCAGGGCTAGAAGGGAGTGGGGTTTCTGGAGAAGGGGGAGGGGAAGGAATATGGGATCCTTGATGCTCTCTGAGCTTGATTGTTTTCTTGCAGACATTTCATGACCCAATTAGGTAACATCATCAGTGTTAGAAGGGAGTGGGGTTTGACCTCTCTTTATACAGATGTGTCTTACTCTTTCAGTGTTGATGGGAGTGTTTTTTAGTAGTTCCTGGATTAGGCAATTTGACTATTTGTGTGAGTTGGGTGTTCCTTGATTGGTGCTGCTTGATTGTTGGTCTGGTATTCTGGCGTTAATCTCTGCTTATCTGGTTGTTAATTGCTGGTAATAGAGGCATATTGGTCTTTTTAATTCCTTTTTAACCTTTGTTCATCTGTTTTGAATGGTTGTGAAGATGTTACTTATCTTTAGATCTTTTTTCATGGCTGATTTTGTTTGCCACCCGATTTGGTTGTGAACAGACGCATTCGCAACCCAAGGTTCCTATGTATGTGTGTGGATACATTTTGTGTGTGTGTGTGTGTAAATGACAATATATTTATAAATCTGCCATATATCAAAAAAACAGAAGCACATCTTTTTACTACTGTGCTTCCTGGAAAGCATAAATGATGCTTCGTAACATTATTTTCCACAAGGAGAAGCAGCTTACATAGCCCTTAGAAAGTGAAGTTAAACACAAATACTGTGCATGTAAACAGGGTACAAAATGAGTGGATCAGAATTAATAGAACTTGAAATTAACTCTCTTCTGATATAATTTTCTGTTTTGGAGCCATTTGTTTACCTATTATCTAAGACTCAACAACTTACTGCAATTTGCTTTCAAGTAAACATGTTTTTGTTGTCTAGGTCTTGTTCATTTTAGTTTAGCTCATGTTAGAATGTTGTTGTTATGTTCCGAGTCAACCTTGATTTTTTTTCCCTCCTTGGTGAATTTTTTTTTAGAAGTTGATTCCCATTGCATTCTTCCTAGGGCTGAGAAGGACAGGCTGGCCAAAACCTCTCACTCTAGGGCAGGAGTATAACTCAAGATCTCTCAGTGCTATTAAAAAATTGCTCTACTTGTAAATACCAAAGCAAAGTTCTAATATCTTAGGTTGTAAATGCATTTGCAAATCACACCTATTCCCTTTATTGTAGCAATTCTGAAAATAACCCTTTTTATTTTAAAGTATAAATTCTATGTGATGTTTAATATAACTTTTTTTTTGTTTTTTTGCAGCTGGAATAATTTCCCTTCTGGATGAGGAAGAGCCAGAACTCAAGGTGGGCGTATAGGCTGTCTGTTTTGACTTCAGAATAAAAGTATTCCGGGATCTGAATGCTGACAAAACAATATTTTTAAAATGATTGTTTTGAGTGTTATATTTTTACCGACTCAAGAGCTTGAAATTGCTATCTTCAAGACTTGTGTACAGATAGTCCTCGACTTACGACCATAATGCAAGCCCAAATTTTGGTTGCTAAAAGGGAGAAATTTGTTAAGGTAGTTTAGTCCCATTTTACGACTTTTCTCCCCACAGTTGTTAAGTGAATCACTGTAGTTGTTAAAACTACTCGCACGGTCATTAAGTGAATCTGACCTCCCCATTGATTTGGCTTGTCAGAAGGTCATAAAAGGGGATCGATCCCATGACCCTGGGACATGGCAACCATCATAAATACGAGCCAGTTTCCAAATGTCTTCATTTTGATCACAAGACTTTATGGGGGATTGTGATGACCTGGAGTGTATCAAAAATGTAACTAAAACCAAAAATGTAAATAAAGGTCCTTTAATGCCTTCAACTTGGCTTCACTGTTTAATTGTTCACAGTTGAAGATTAAACTATTTTCAAAATAACATTCCAAACAAAAGAAATACAGTTCAAATTCAAAGAGCAGATAACAAAGCAAAAACCAAAAGCAAACCGCACTGAAGAAAGTTCCACGATAGACCAGGATAAATAATTACAAACTTCAGGAAGATAACCAGGTACAGTCCGTTGGAAGAATGCCAACTAAGATAAACCCCATCATTTGTCTCCAGCGTTTGTTAGCACGCAGGTCCAGACTCTTACGCAGATATCTCACATCTGCAACCCATGAAGAGGATCATGGTCCTCTCCTCCTGAAGAGACCTCATTTTACCCTGATCCTCTCCTCCCTGCGTGGATAAGGATAGGGGATGGGCCTGGGTCCTCCTTTGACTGCTCAGTCAGCCCACCACCTCTGGAGCCACACTTCCACTCTGTTGGCTGTTTCCTCCTCTCCCTCAGAGTCAGTCTCCACCAGGGGCATGACAGGGATCCTGCAATGGTCGTAAGTGTGAAAAACGATCATAACTCACTTTTTTCAGGGCCATTGCAACTTTGAACAGTCACTAAACAAACTGTTGTAAGTCATGGTATTACCTGTATTATTAAGAAATTTGAGAGGGGTAATTTTGTCCACCCTCTTTGGCAAGCACAAGGCTGCCTGTAATGAAATGCAATTCGTACCACGGTTGGTCTTGCTCTTTTGCCCTTCCAGCTACTTGCTAGACATGTGTGTTGGTTGAAATCTAAATTAAAGTCTAAATGCAGTGGTTTTCGTTCTTTTCACAGGAATTTGCTCTTCACAAACTGAACGCAGTTGTCAATGATTTCTGGGCTGAGATCTCTGAATCGGTGGATAAAATGTAAGAGGGAAGACCTCAAATTCATTTGGAAGCATGAGCTAAAACGGGTTGCCAACCTTTTGGATTTTAAATCCAAATAATTTTAAATCCCACAGACCAGAGACACTGGGAAAATCCCCTCAAAAAGTCTGCAGGAAAATTCCCCCACACTGTTTTCCTACCAGTCGATCGTTCTTTATTTGGGAATGCAGGATACTGTCTCCAGCTCTGTTCTCAGGTAGAGAGAGAGAGAGAGACTTTTGGCTTCATGCAAGGAAAGCAGCAGGAGCCGCAGAAGTCTTTCTTTCTCTGCCCCAAAGTCCACCGGAAATGAGTCTTTGCCGGCGCAGCCTCTTGGAGCAGGAGGCCTTGCAGGGTCCCAAAGGCTCATTTCTGGTGGAGTTGGGGGGAGAGAAAGAAAGACTTTGGCTGCTTTCCTTGCATGCAGCCAAAAGAAGAAGAAGAAAGAGGCGGAAAGAAGCAGCCTGGTGGCCAGGCCAGGCGAGTGGGGCAAGTCCCCTCCCCCACCCTTCCCCCCTCCCCTCACTGCCTTGTGTTGTTCGCAATGCAAATGACACAAACCTTGTGTTCCCGTGGGCCATGTGGGTGGCACAGCCTTTTGTTCCTAACACAGCCTGAGTTAATTACTTTGGGGGGTAACATTTCTCTGCGGACCACCAAAATTTTCTTGCGGACCACCAGTGGTCCCCGGCGCACTGGTTGGCAACTACTGAGCTAAAATATATCTTGTCACTTATCTGAAGTCCCTTTTTTGAGCTGCTAATTTCAGCGCTAAAGGAAAAGCTTATGTTCACCGTAGGGCTGCAGCGAACCAACCATTTCTTCTTTCCTCCTCTTCCTCTCCCCCCCACCCACCGCAAGTGAAATTCTGTATGAAGATGTTGGGTTTCGTAGTCGGGAATTTGCCGCCTTGGTGGCTTCCAAAGTGTTCTATCACTTAGGGGCTTTCGAAGAATCCCTGAATTATGCCCTGGGAGCTGGCAACCTTTTCAACGTCAATGACAATTCCGAATATGTAGAAACCATTATCGGTAAGTTTGTGCACTGGAAAACTGGAAAATGCTTGGCCTGGTTTTCCAAATTCAATGGCCTGTGCAAAAATTTCACAAAGTTCCATGTTGGGTAGAATGAGGACCCAGATTGTTGGGGGCAAGAGGCTGACTCTGTAAACCGCTTAGAGAGGGCTGGAAAGCACTAGGAAGTGGTATATAAGTCTAAGTGCTATTCCTTCCTTCCCTCCTTCCTTCCTTCCTTCCTTCCTTCCATCCATCCATCCATCCATGGTGGCATTGTGGTTAGGATGCAGCTTTGGAAGCTTATTCTGTCCACAGCCAGGAGTTCAGTCCTGACCAGCTCAAGGTTGACTCAGCCTTCTCTCCTTCCCAGTTTGGTAAAATGAGGACCCAGATTATTGGGGGCAAGAGGCTGACTCTGTAAAGTGCTTAGAGAGGGCTGTAAAACACTGTGAAGGGGTATATATGTCTCAGTGCTATTCCTTCCTTCCTACCATCCTTTACCATCCTTCCTTCCCTCCTTCCTTCCCTTGCTCCTTCCTTCCTTCGCTCCTTCCTTCCTTCCTTTCCTTCCTTCCTTCCTTCCTTCCATCCATCCACCCACCACCCACCCATCCACCCATCCATCCCATCCATCCATCCATCCATCCTACCATGGTGGCATTGTGGTTAGGATGCAGCATCCGAAGCTTACTCTGTCCATAGGCAGGAGTTCAATCCTGACCAGCTCAAGGTTGACACAGCCTTCTGTCCTTCCCAGGTTGTGAAATGAGGACCCAGATTGTTGGAGGACAATATGCTGACTCTGTAAACTGCTTAGAGAGGGCTGTAAAGCACTATGAAGTGGCATATAAGTCTGAGTGCTATTACTATTGCTATCCCCTAGTTAAGGTCTGTCATAACTTCATATGGTTGCTAAGCAGCCTGTCATAAGTTAAGGACTATCTGCACAGTTTTTTTTTTTAGGGAACATAACTTCAGATGTGCCTCTAGATCAGGGGTGCCAAACTCCATTTCATTGAGGGCCACGCCAGGGTTGTGTTTGACCTCGGAGGGCCGTGTGTGTGTGGGGGGGGGAGGATGTGGCCAGGGTGGTGTGACACGGGACTGCACCTCCGCACACATGGTTTTATAAACTTATAAAAATAGGGAGGTGTATATCCTGTAATTTTTGTTTTTTTTTAATACATACTTGATCTACTTGATCATCCTATGAGAGAGACTAGAACAAGAAACTGACTCCATAGGAAGACTAGAACTATAAATTGTTGACACAGGCTATAGTAGAATCCTGCAAGCCCGAAAGGTAAAATATTGTACCTTTCCTTCCTTTTATAACCACGTTAATCAAGAATGGCCTCCTGTAAGACTTTGGCAGCCAAAACGGACCCTGTTTTGAGTGCCAAAAGTGCTGCAGGAGGTCATCGAGGCCTGGGGATGGGGTGGGGGCATGTGCAGCCCCCCCCACCCTATTTTCAGTAGCAGAGCACCGTGAGCTGGTCCTATTTCTAGACTGGATCGAGTCCACAGACCTTGATAACAGATAACAGATAATCAGAGTTGGAAGGGACCTTGTAGGTCATCTAGTCCAACTCCCCTGCCCAAGCAGGAGACCCTACACCATTTCTGACAGATGGTAGTCTGTCTCTTCTTGAAGGTCTCAAGTGATGAAGCTCCCACAACTTCTGAAGGCAACTTCTGTTCCATGGGTTGATTGTTCTCCCTGTCAGAAAGTTTCTCCATTATTTCCAGGTTGAATCTCTCCTTGTATCCATTATTCCTTGTCTGGCCTTCAGGTGCTTTGGAAAATAGCTTGACCCCCTTCCTCCTCTCTATGGCAGCCCCTCAAATATTGGAAGATGCTCTCCTGTCTCCCCTGGTCCTTCTCTTCTCTTGACTAGCCAGGCCCAGTTCCTGCAACCGTTCTTCATATGTTTTAGCTTCCAGTACCCTAATCATCCTGGTTGCTCTTTTCTGCCCTTTTTCTAGAGTCTCAACACCTTTTTTTTATTGTGTGGTGACCAAAACTGGATGCAGGACTCTAGGTGTGGCCTTACTGCTGTAGATTTAACAGGCATGTTTTGTAATTTATAATGGACTCTGTCACTATTAGAAAAGCTTACAGGATACATTGCTTTCCTTAGCAAAATGCATCGATCACTACACCAAGCAGTGTGTGGAAAATGCGGACTTGGCGGAAGGGGCCCAGAAAGCCGTGGACCCCCGCTTGGAAGGGATCGTGAACAAGATGTTTCAGCGCTGCTTAGACGATCACAAGTACAAGCAGGCCATCGGCATTGCCTTGGAGACCCGCCGGCTGGACATTTTTGAGAAAACCATTTTGGAATCGGTAGGTGAATGTGGGACGTTTGGAAGAGTTGTTGGGTAGGATACATGTATCGTTTTGAGCGCATTGCGTTCTTTGTTTATGCAAATTATATGGCCACCTGTGATGACCCGGGAAGCAGCACATATGTAATAAATTCCCAAATGTAAATAAATTTCCTTTAATGTCTCCAACTTGGCCCCACTGTTCAATTGTTCTCAGTTGGAGATTAAAGTCTTTCCAAAATAGTCCCCAAAAGAAAGAATTACAATCCAAATTCAAAGAACAGATACCAGAGAAATAAATAAATAAATAAATAAAAACTGCACTGAAGGAATTTCCATGACAGACCAGGATAATTAATTACAAACTTCAAGAAGATAAGGCACAGTCTGTTAGAAGAATGCCAACCAAGATAAACCTCAGCTAGAAATAAAACACACTTTGCTTCTAGCAATGCTGTGTTTTAAACGCCCCTCCTTTATACTATTCCCCCCAGCTGCAGTCAGTGAGGAGGATCATGGCCTCGTCCTCTCCCATAAGCCACTTTGTTCCCTTCTCCATTCCTCCCTGTGTGCCCTAGGATGAAGAGGGGATGGGGCTGAGTCTTCCTCTGCCCTTCCTCAGCCTCCTCCACAACCTCCAGAGCCACACTTCCACTCCCTGTTGGCTTTTCCTCCTCTCCCTCGGAGACAGTCTTCAACAGGAGCATGACATCACCTGTGTCAACTCATAAACTATTTCTACGGTCTTTTTAGAGTTGCCAACAGAAAGGGGGGGGGGAGAGAAGTGCAGCAGCTTGCAAACCGAAAGTGCATTCCATAAATGTTTTCAAAGATAGTAACTAGGTGACCGAAGTTTCTGCCACACAAAATTCTAACTGGAGAACATGATTGATGACTCTTGGCTATGGATGAGTCCCATTGGAGAATATGAATTAGGATACACCCAGGGGGTGGGGGAAAACTAGGGTCAAGGGTGACAAGGAATGATGTGCCTCAGAGTTGGCTACACCTAGGCAGTGTTGGGCATGTTAACTCCCAATCCTTTTTAAGTTTTGAAAATTTGGTTTGAGACTCATGATTTAACTGGGGGGTAACTGCCAGAATCCTGACAGCCTGTCTCTGGACAGCAGACAGAAGAAAAAATAAACAGTGTTATTACCAGTCCAAAACAGTCTATGGAGATTCTGGGTCATCCAGGTCATGGTTGGCCCAATGGTGCTTTTTCAAAAGGCAATTGGACTTTCTGGTTTTTCTTTGAAGACATTTCACTTCTCATCCAAGAAGCTTGACTGGATGAAGAGAAATGGAAGGATTTATACTCCCTGAAGACAGCTGGTCATTTGCATTCTTTTTAGAGAGTCGGTGAGGCCACTTGGAGTTTTATTCCTGTCCTCAGGGTCATCTTGAGTAGTGCAACCGGGTGTGGAGCCGCCTTGGAGCTGCTGAAAGGACTATTGTAGAGTGGGGATAGATGATGATGTATCCCTCCCCCTCTGTTGAGAGAAGGCTGTCAGTTTTAGCATAGATGTCCTCCTTGACCCCTCTTTCAAATCTCCAAGTGGCCTCAGCAACTCTCTAAGAATGCAGATGACCAGCTGTCTGCAAGGAATACAAATCCTTCCATTCCCCACCATCCAGTCGGAGCCAAAGAAGCTTTTGGATGAGAAGTGAAACGTCTTCAAAGAAAAAGGACAAAAGAAGAAAGTCCAATTGTCTCTTGAAAAAGCATCTTTGGGACAGTCAAAACCAATGTTTTTCAACCCTTAAAGACACATGGATTTCAGACTTTCATTTTGGAAAGTTTAATCTCACATCTCAAAATATTCTGCAATCTGCATTTAGAATGCACTAAGCATTTAAATCAGGGGTGTCCCAACTGTGGTAGCTTTAAGACTTGTGGACTTCAGCTCCAGGTCTTCTGGATTTCAACTCCCAGAATTCCCCAGCCAGCATGGCAGAGTGCGGTCTTCCAGGAGTTGAAATCCACAGGTCTTAAAATTGCCACAGTTAATCTAATTCAGTGGTGGCTAACCTTTTTGGGCTCCTGTGCTGAAAATTGTGCCAGTGTTCGCCACCACCCAGAAGGCAATGCATGAAGCCCCCTCCCGCCCCCTGCGCATGCGTGTGCAATCCTTCTCGCCACCCCCTTACCTGCACTGCGCATGCGCGTGCCTTCCAGCTGATTTTCGGTCTCCCAGAGGCTCAAGGGAAGCCTCTGCAGCCTTTGAAAGCTGGAAAACTGTCCCATTTCTGGAAATACCAGATGTGACGAAATGGGCCCATTTTTCGGTCTCCGAAGGCTGCAGAGGCTTCCTTCGAGCCTCTGGGAGGCCAAAAAAGACCTCAAATGGCCCCAAAATCAGCTGGGAGGCACGCACATGTGCAGTGCAGGTAAGTTTGACTGCGGCTCGCATGCCCGCACAGAGGGCTCTGTGTGCCACCTGTGCCACAGGTTCGTCATCACAGATCTAATTAATACATTGGTAATTTTGCTGTAGGATTTATTACTTGAAGCCATTTTGGAGTGTCCTTCGTGATTGATATTCTTAACTCATTTCATCTTTCCTCATGTTTCTCCAGGATGAAAGATAAAAGTTCTAAGAAAAGGGATTGGTCAAATGTTGCTTTAAACATATTAATCATTGTAGAAAAATAATGTCACCTTTTTTTTTTTTTCATTTTGACAGAATGATGTTCCAGGAATGCTGGCCTACAGCTTGAAGCTTTGCATGTCCTTGATGCAAAATAAACAGTTCCGCAATCAAGTTTTGAGAGTTTTGGTGAAAATTTACATGAACTTGGAGAAGCCTGATTTCATCAACGTGTGCCAGGTGGGTTGTATCGATGCTTGTGCAAAGATGAGGGGTGGGTGAGCTGGAATAATGGTTGCCATCCAGTGGGCTGGGGACCACTGGTGGTCCGCGAGAAAATTTTGATGGTCCGCAGAGAAATGTCCCCCCCAAAGCAACTAATCCAGGCTGCATGGGAACACAAGGTTTGCGTCCCTTGCATTGCGAACAACACAAGTTAGTGAGGGGAGGGGAGAAAGGCTGGAGGGGGGGAACTTGCCCCACACGCCTGGCCTGGCCACCGGGCTGCTTCTTTCTGCTTCATTCTTCTTCTGCTTTTGGCTGCATGCAAGGAAAGCAGCCAAAATCTTTCTTTCTCTCCCCCAAACTCTGCCAGAAATGAGTCTTTGGGACCCTGCAAGGCCTCCTGCTCCAAGAGGCTGCGCCAGCAAAGACTCATTTCTGGTGGAGTTTGGGGGAGAGAAAGAAAGACTTCTGCTGCTTTNCCCCCCCCCCCCCCCCAAGAACAGAGTTGGAGACGGTACCCTGCTATCCCAAATAAAGATCAATCAATAGGAAAACGAGATGGGGGATTTTCCTGCAGACTTTTTTGGGGATTTTCCCAGGGTTTCTGATCCACAAAATATAAAATGATGAGTTTGGTGGTCCCTGAGGTCCAAAGGTTGGCAACCCCTGAGCTAGAGGTTGCTCAGATAATGTCATTGGGCATATAGGTAGGACTCGACATATGACCCGCAATTGAGCCCAAAATTTCCATTGGGAAGAAAAACCGTTGTTAGATGAGTTTTGCCCCATTTTATTTCCTTGCCCCATTTATTGAATGAATTGCTGCAGTTGTTAAATTAGGAACCTGGTTGTTAAGTGAGTCTGGCTTCCCCTTTGACTTTGCTTGTCAAAATGTTGCAAAAGGGGATCCTATGACTACTCAGGACATTGCAACTGTCATAAATACAGATTAGTTGCCAAGGGTCTGAATTTTAGCCACATGACCACAGAGTTACTACAATGACCATCAGTGTGAAAAAAAAAGTCATTGGTCACTTTTTTCACTGCCATTGTAACTTCAAACGGTTGCTAAATGGTTGTAAGTGGAGGACTACCTGTAATAATACAGCAAAAACCTACTTGGGATATTTATATTCTTAATATTGTCACCTTCTCAAAAGTTAAATTGAGGGCTATGTTTTAGTACTGGGCACAACCATCATTTAAAGGCCCTGAATTTAGGCATCTTGCCTCTTAATTCCTGCCAATGCCCAAAATGATAGCAAGACAGATGGATATAGATGAGAGGGAAAGAGAGAGGAAGGGAGGGAGTGGGAGAGAGAAAAAGAATATGAGAATATAGTTGGTTGTAGGCAGAGATAGGGATGCGGTGACTCAGTGGCTAAGACGCTGAGCTTGTCAATCAGAAAGGTCAACAATTTGGCGGTTCAAATCTCTAGCGCCACGTAAAGGAGTGAGCTCCTGTTACTTGTCCCAGCTTGTGCCAACCTAGCAGTTCGAAAGCATGTTAAAAATGCAAGTAGAAAAATAGGAACCACCCTCAGTGGAATTTCATCTGCTACCCATGTTTCTCCAAAAATAAGACCAATTATTCATTCTCTCTCCCTCTCCCTCTCCCTCCCTCCCTCTCTCTCTCCCTCTCCCTCCCTCCCTCTCCCTGTCCCTCCCTNATTCATTCTCTCTCCCTCTCCCTCTCCCTCCCTCCCTCTCTCTCTCCCTCTCCCTCTCTCTCTCTCTCTCACACACACACACAGAGCCAGAAACGACTAGCAGGGATTTGTGCGAGGGGAACCTTTACCTTTATCTCGACAGAGATAGATACATAGACAGACAGACACAGATAGTCTTTGACTTACAACAGTTCATTTAATGACTGTTCAAAGTTACAACCCCCTCCCTGCCTCCTTCCTGCAGTGCCTCATTTTCTTGGATGACCCACAAGCCGTGAGCGACATCCTGGAGAAGCTAGTGAAGGAGGACAACCTTCTCATGGCTTACCAGATCTGTTTCGACTTGTACGAGAGCGCCAGCCAGCAGTTCCTCTCCTCAGTCATCCAGAACCTCCGCAGCGTTGGCACTCCCATTGCTTCCGTGCCCGGATCTACCAACACAGGGACAGTGCCCGGGTCCGAAAAAGAAGGGTGAGACATACATGCTTACATACCTGTCGAATCATTCCCTTTCAGGAATGAGCAACATTGTGCAAAGGATAGGGGGGAAAAGGGGGTACAGGATCACCTATTTAATTGCAGCTGTGGAAGATGCAAATTGACGGGTAGTTCTCGACTTATTTTCTTCTTAATTTTTTCTGATATTATTCCTGGAAGAAAAAATTCCGCTTTAAATGGAATACACTCTCCCACCGTTTGTTCTATCCGTGTTTGAATCAGTCTCCAATATTTTTTTTGCAATATTTTATCACATTTTATTGTGATAAAATGCACCTGATACATCTTTACACTTCCAACAATTTGGAGGTATATTTTTAAACATTTTAGAAAGCCTGGCTGGCAGAAGATGCCACCTGTAAAATATCTTATAAAGATTTTCTTTAAAAGCTGTAGCCAATTTCTTAAGTTAATTAAGTGAATCATTGCAGTTGTTAAATTAGTTGCACGGACGTTACGTGAATCTGGTTTCCCCATTGACTTTGCTTGTCAAGAGGTCACAAAAGGGGAAATCTCATGACCCCGGGACCATCATAAATGTGATGCCAGTTGCCCAGTTGCCAAGCATCTGAATTTTGATCAAGTGACCACGGGGAGGCTGTAATGGTTGTAAGTGTGAAAAATGGTCCTAAGTCAATTTTTCAGTGCCATGGTAACTTCGCGGCCCCTAAGTCAACTGTTGTAAGTGAAGGACTACCTGTATTTCCTGTAAATCAACTAACTGGTCTTGTTTCCTGGCTTTTTTTTTCTCATGTGCTTCTTTGGTGGCCGAGGTTATGATAATCAGCAAAATCTCTTGATTTAATATTTCAGAATTGGGGAGCACATGGGTTATTGTTGTTTTTTTAGGTCATCCTCAATGGTGTTAATATAAATTGCCTATAGTAACAGAATAACATAGTGGGAAGGGGCCTGGGTGATCTTCTAATCCAGCCCCCTACTCAAGCCAAGGAGGTAGGAAAACGGAATGGCTTGTGTTTTGCCCTACCAGTGGCCAGAAGGAGCTGGCGGAAGACTTGGACAGTGAGAAGGTTGGGGAGGAACATGGGCCAGTGCTGGAGTCTGGGGAAGGCTCTGATGGATGCTCTGCATCAAAGGCAGAGATGGGGCCAGGGCTGTCCAACAATTATCAGCTGCCTCTGGAGTTGGACATCAGTGGGGAAGAAGAACAGCTGGAGCCTGTTCCCAGTGTGCACATGCACAGAGCTGCTAGAAGAAAGGAACAGCTAAAGAACAAGGATTGACTTGGTAGTAAAAGCACAGGTGGATGGTGAATCGCCCCTCCCAGAGGGAATAAAGAGAAATGAAAGGGGAGTGTGGGATTTTGTAGGAGACAGTTGGTTTGTTTAACTAATGTGAAGATTTGTTCGTGAGTCTCAGATTCCTTGCCAAGTATTTCCTTGTACAGCATTGTGCTTGGAAGCCATCAGCCTGGCAACTCTCCAAGCCTGATAATGGCTGTGGTTGTAAATTCTCCCTTGAAAAACTGTTTGCCAGGACTTTGCTGGAGGTGAATGAGAGGAATTCACATTAGCCTAAGAAAAAGAGGTTTTGTCAGGATGATTTTGTGAAGCTTAGGTCAGAACAGCTTGTTCCTTCAAGATAAAAGATTTAGGCCTCCATTCTTTTCATCCCCTAGGACGTTTTGGAGAACAGCCACAGTGTGAATGAGAATTTTTTTTTGTTTTTCAGAGAGATGATGGAGACAGAAGAGAAGAAAGGCAGCCCAGTTGCTTCTGTGAAGTCAGCTCAGACAGTAAGTGTCATTGTACAAAACCTTCTGACGTTTGTAGAAGATACAACAATGATTGGTCTCATTCGAGACAACGATGAATCTGTATATAGATAGGAGGTTGTACAACTTGCCTCATGGTATAACTGGAACAATCTGGAACTGAACACATTCAAAACCATAGAAATGGTGGTCGAGTTTCGGAGAAACTCTCCCATACTAGCACCTCTTACAATACTAGACAACACAGTATCAACAGTAGAAACCTTCAAATTTCTAGGTTCTGCTATATCATATGACTTAAAATGGACACCTAACATCAAAAACATGAAAAAAGCACAACAAGGAATGTTCTTTCTGTGCCAACTCAGGAAGCTCAAACTTCCCAAGGAGCTGCTGATCCAGTTCTACAGAGGAATGATTGAGTCTGTCCTCTGCACCTCTATAACTGTCTTGTTCGATTTTGCAACCCAGCAGGACAGACACAGACTCCAGGGAGTAATTAGGACCACAGAAAAAACAATGGCTACCGACCTGCCTTCCATGGAGAAAATGTATCCTGCATGAGTCAAAAAGAGGGCTGTGAAAATATCTACAGACCCCTCACATCCTGGACATAAACTGTCAACTCCTTCCCTCAAAACGACGCTATACAGCGCTGCACACCAGAACAACTAGACACANCATAAACTGTCAACTCCTTCCCTCAAAACGACGCTATACAGCGCTGCACACCAGAACAACTAGACACAAGGACAGGTTTTCCCCTAATGCCATCACTCGGCTAAACAAATAATCCCCTCAACACTCTCCAACTATTTACTAAGTCTGCACTACTATTACTATTAATCTTCTCATCACTCCTTATCGCCCATGCCCTCCCACTTGTGATTGTAGGACTGTAACTAACAAGGAATTATTTCTTTAGCAGAGTGATGGCGTTCGGGAAAAAACTGTCCTTGTCTCTAGCTGTTCTGGTGTGCAATGCTTTATAGTCGTTTTGAGGGAAAGAGTTGACACAGTTTATGTCCGGGATGTGAGGGGTCTGCAGATATTTTCACAGCCCTCTTTTTGACTTGTGCAGTATGCAGGTCCTCAATTGAAGGCAGGTTGGTAGCCACTGTTTTTTCTGCAGTTTTTCTTCTTTAATCTCAAATGCTTTTAATTGCCTTGTTCACCCAGTAAGGTCAGGCTCCTTTACTCAGGGAATGCCATCTTCAGGAGCCTCTTTGAGGTTATTCTTCCCCCATCCTGCCCCACACCTGAGCTTCAGTAAAGGCCATCAAAATGTGCTCTTTTCAGGAAGCCTTTGGGATAGAGATATCTTGAGGTATGGAGTCGTCGGTGCTCTCAGAGCTTGGTGCTTTCCTTGCAGACATTTCATGACACACTCCACAAATACCACTCCCTTTCAGCACTGATGATGTTGCCTCATTGGGTAATGAAACTTCTGCAAGAAAACAAGCCAAGCGCAGAGAGCACCAAGGACCACACAGTCCTCCTCCTCCTTGCAAACCCCTCTCCCTTCTTTCACTAATAATGTTATCTAGTTTGGTAGTGAAACATTTGCAAGAAAACAACCAAGCTCAAGAGAGAATCAAGGACCTCAGTCCTTCTCCCACTTCTTCCACCATTTCCTCCTCCTCCACCACTTCCTCCTCCTCCTCCTCCTCCTCCTCCTCCTCCTCCTCTTTGCAAACCCATCTTCCTCCACTGATATGATGTTACCTAGTTTGGTAGTGAAACATTTGCAAGAAAACAACCAAGCTCAAGAGAGAATCAAGGACCTCATAGTCCTTCTCCTCCTTTCTCCACCACTTCCTCCTCCTTCTCCTTCTCCTCCTCTTCTTCCTCCTCCTCCGCAAACCCCCTCCCTTCTTTTACTGATGATGTTACCTTGTTTGGTAATGAAACATCTGCAAGAAAACAATCAATCACAGAGAGAGCCAGTGACCCCACAGTTCAGCCCTGAGCTAAAATTCTCTTCTGCCATTGTCTTGAAGTGTTTCCTCTTGAGGTATGGTAGTCTGTTTTTCATTTAACTTCCTTAATTGTTCCTGGCATGGATTTGTGAGTTGGTTGTTAACCTTATTTTATCAAATAAGATATGAAAGCCACTGAGTCAATGAATACTGGAGCGACAGTTAAGCCCAGTGAATAAATGAGGTAAATAACGATATTTGTTTGTTCCTTCCCACATGTAGAGTCCAGGAACGAAAGACCAGATTCCAAAAATGATAAAGATTTTAAGTGGGGAAATGGCCATTGAATTGCACCTCCAGTTTTTAATACGAAACAACAATACGGACCTCATGATTCTAAAAAACACAAAGGTAAGGCCTCTGTGTATGGGTGGATGTATCTGTCCTCATTTTGTGGCATGCCTGAAGGCTGAATAACAACACACTTTGAAAGATTTGCAAAAGGTTGGAGTTGCGAGCCCTGATAATGTTACCTTGTTTGTGTGATGACCCAGGGCACGGCACAGACATAACACAACCAGCTGGTGGTTCAAACCGCCCCTTTATTGCTCCAACTGTGCCCCCAAACGGTCCCACATTCACAGCAAGTCTTGGACCAAAGCTCTCACACGCACCTTCAGACACCTCTGGGTGCGAGTCGTCCAGTAAGCCAGGTTAACCAAACAGCAACCAGGGCCAGCAGTCCAATAAGCCAGGTTAGCTAAACAGTAACCAGAGCAAGAAGTTCAGCAAAGCAGGCAACTGGCAAGCCCCACACTACAGAGTCTCAGCCAGTCCTTGAGTATTGAAGATTTGTCTTTAAATGAATCCAAACTCCTCCTTTTTAGGACAGTGATGATTTTTTCCATATATCAACAAACAACAGATACTCCAATCAGGCAGGAATGGCTACAAGCCAGACAAGGTTTGAGTTTTCTCTCTTTCCTTTTATTATTATTATGAGACACACCCCACTACAGCCAGGCATATACACAGCTCTACTTCTGGCCACGCCTAACCCATTATCCCTAAATGCTAGCAACCTGATAACATGTCTACATCCCTACCCTATTCCGACCCTCACAAACTGATCCCCATCTGGTGCCACTTTCACTATGTCTTAACTTAATGCTTAATTACCACCTATATGTGCCCCAACCCCCTCTAACAGTACACACCACATCAATACATGAAAAAAGCCATTTCCAGCCCCGTAGTTGCTTCAGAGTCCATTCTGCAACCCCTCAGTTGTTTCAGAATCCATCCTTCAGCTTGCAGTTGCTTCAGAATCTATCCTGCAACCCCTCAGTTGTTTCAGAATCCATCCTTCAGCCCGCAGTTGCTTCAGAATCCATCCTGCAGCTCACAGCTCTGCTGAGTCATTCTNGAATCCATCCTGCAGCTCACAGCTCTGCTGAGTCATTCTAAAGCAACCTTCAACACCATTGGCTAGCACACAAGCAGCAAAACAGATCCAGCATCAGCAGAGCTAAGGTGATATTCTCCACTGCCAGCTGACTTTCTGCGAGGTGTGTTCAGAGCTGACGGGCTCTGTAGTGAAATCAGAGCCGACACAGAATACAGCAATCTCCAGGCTTTGGCAAATGCATATGAGGCTCCACAGGTTTAATATTTGTTCCCAACAAATGCCCCTCCCACCGGCACCTCCCTACATTTCAGTCCCCAGGTGTGCCTTGTGAAGGGGGCAGGGCACGGGCAGGGGGTAGACCTTGCTCTTCTCTTACGCTCTCCCTGCAAGCCTTACTAAGTCAGAAAAACTTTGCCTGGACTGACTGCCCTTCCCCAGTTTCCTCCAAGGTCAAAGGAGCCTCCTTCTCAATGTCTGTTGGCTCTTGTTCTGTCTCATTGTCCCCCACAAATTCAGATTCTGACAGGGTCATGACAGTTTGGTAATGAAATGTCTGCAAGAAAACCACCAAGCTCAGAGAGCACCAAGTGGAAAATTCTTTTCTTTTCCTACTTGTCATCTTCCCAATGGTATATTTCAAATGTCCATCACAATGTCTTCTTTTTTAAATTGTGAAAATTCAAAAAAAAAAATGACAGCAGTACTTAGATTTATCCCTAGGTACGCTGGTAGTTCATGTCATCTACAGCGAGATCCTCTGGCCTGCATAGGACAAGTTGAATGGTGGCAAAATTCTTGCTTTGGAGAAAAGTTTTAAGATTCTTCTGGAAGGAAGAGTTCAAATTGAGTTGGGCCACCCAACATCATTGGGTTTTTGTTTTTTGTTTTGGCTCCAGGGTCTAGATTTCCCCAGGAAACCCCAGAGGATATTTTGGGCTGATGTTCTTCACATACACACACACATGCATACACACACACACACACACGTTAAGTTGAACATTTTCTTGCAGTTTTGCTTAACCTGAGAATTGGAGGCATTCAGAAGAAACAAAGACCCAAACTTCACACATACCTGAAATAGTTATTTGTATCTCGGTCTTTTGTGATGAGGATAACATTTGGTTTTATTTTGAAATCAATCTGATTTAAATCCTTACAGTGTTATCCTTAGAAATAGATGTTCATCATTTCGCTTAGTCTATTTACAGGTGGCTGAGATTGCAGGTTAATTCCTGAATTGTCCATTCCATCCAACATGAAATGTAAGGTTACTTTGTGTGGCTTGATCAGTATTACTGAAACCTTGGCAGCTTTAAGATGCATGGAATTCAGTTCCCAGAATTCCCCAGCCAATATGGCTGGCTGGGGAATTCTGGGAGTTAAAAGTCCATGCGTCTTAAAGCTGCCAAGGTTGAACAATACTGAATTTGATGCTCAATATGTCCAAATTCATCCATTATTTTTTTCTTAGAAGAATCATTCCCTATTTTTTTAATTGAATTGTCCCAGCAAAACATTTTTATCTTAAAGTACAATGCTGCTGTAAGGTAATTGTAACTGACTATTTTTAGTAGAATTACAGGGAATATTAACACCCCAAATTTAGTTTTCAGAAATGAAGGGTGCCTCCGAAATTCCCATGATTTTCTATTTTTGAACTCCTTTGTTTAGCTTTTCAAGATTCAAGAGAGCCCCAATCCTGTTCTGTTGTGTCCTTTTTGTTGTTATGACCTTCTGCTCTCCTCTTTTCTCCAGGATGCGGTGCGGAATTCTGTGTGTCACACCGCCACTGTTATCGCAAATTCCTTCATGCATTGTGGAACAACCAGCGACCAGTTCCTTAGGTAATGGCACGTAGTGGGGCAGGAAAAGGTGTATTGGACTGATGGGGGCAATAGGCTGGCAGAGAAGGAAGTGTACGCTTTGCATGTGAACTAGGAACAGACTTGCTGGGAACTTTTGGATGGTGCATGGGTCAGGTCTGCCTGTGTACAGCAAGGGTTTTCAAACTTGGCAAGTTTAAGACTTGTGTGGACTTCAACTCCCAGAATTCCTGAGCTAACATGAATGGAGGAGGAGGAGGAATTCTGAGAATTGGAAGTCCACAAGTCTTAAAGCTGTCAAGTTTGAAGACCCCCACCCTATACCATTTCAGACAAATAGTCATCCAATCTCTTCTCAGAAACCTCCAGTGATCAAGCACCCACAACTTCTGACAGCAAGTTGTTCCACTGGTCAATTGTCCTCACTGTTAGAAAGTTGATGATCCAAACTCTGTCAAGGATCTTGGAGTACTCATCTCTAATGATCTAAGTGCTAGAGCTCACTGTAACTACTCACTGTAACTACATAGGCCAAAAAGGCATTAAGAGTTTGTACCTGATCCTATTGGTACGCTTTTTCTGTGGTATTCATCACAACTACTAATTGAGAGCATACAAAACATTTGCTAGTAACGCAATTACTCGATACAGACTCATTCCAGATGCATGGAAACCCACATTACGTATCATGATATTAACACAGTGAGAGCAGTCCAGAAATATTTCACAAAGAAGAGTTCTCGTACTCCTCTACTCATTTCAAGAAGACTTATGCACCAGACTTGAAATTCTACGACCTAGAAAACCTTTGAAATTAAACCACCGTCTCTGGTCTGATCTAAGTATGGTATATTAAAATCATACATTGCAGATGACTTACCTGTCAATGATATTTCAGTTTTAACCAATAACAACACAAGGGCACACAATAGATACTCAACACTCAAGGTTAATCTCACCTAACTTGATTGCAAGGAAATACAACTTCAGCAGCAGCAGTGGCAATGTTCTGCGGAATCCTCCAAAACTTGGACTCTGTGGTTTCTTGCCCCAAACACCCCAAAACTTTAAACCTTAAGACTGTCTACTATTGACTCACTCCCTTTTTTCCTCAAAAGGGAGGTCTGTAAGGTGTGCGTGTACATCAAGCGCATCAATGTTGCCTAATGTCCCTGTCCTATTGTTTCCTTTGTCTTATATGTATCCTTGTATTCATAACTATGTTTTTACTTATACCTATTATCTTGTAAGCAATTGACAAACCAAATAAATAAATAAAATAAATAAATAACATTTATCCTTAATTCCAGGTTGCTTCTCTCCTTGATTAATTTCCATCCATTGTTTCTTGTCCTGCCTTCTGGTGCTTTGGAGAATAGGTTGAAACCCGCCCCCTCTTCTTTGGGGCAGCCCCTCACAAACTAGAATCCTATTTTCATGTCATCTCTAGTCCTTCTTTTCTCTAGAGCAGGGATTTCCAACCTTGGCCCCTTTAATAATTGTGGAATTCAACTCCCAGAATTCCTCAGCCAGCTTTGTGGGCTGAGGAATTCTAGTAGTTGAAGTCCACAAGTCTTAAAGGGGCCAAGGTTGGAGACCCCTGCTCTGGACGAACCATACCCAAATCCTGCAGCTGTTTTTATGTTTTTGTCTCCAGGCCTTTTAATCATCTTAAGTTCAGGGTTCCCCGAACTTGGTAACTTTAAGACTTGTGGACTTCAACTCCCAGAATTCCTGATCTAACATGACTGGAGGAGGAATTCTGGGAGTTGGAAGTCCACAAGTCTTAAAGCTGTCAAGTTTGAAGACCCGTGACATAGATAGATACGACATATAGAAGACAGAGTTCTTTATTGGCCAAGTGTGATTGGACACACAAGGAATTTGTCTTGTTACATGTAGACATAGATGATAGACAGTCATGCAGATAGATAGACATACACAGATGTTGATGGATAGATGTAGATCAGAGGTCTTCAAACTGGATAGCTTTAAGACTTGTGGACTTCAACTCCCAGAATTCCTCCTCCAATCATGCTAGCTCAGGAATTCTGGGAGTTGAAGNACTTGTGGACTTCAACTCCCAGAATTCCTCCTCCAATCATGCTAGCTCAGGAATTCTGGGAGTTGAAGTCCACAAGTCTGAAAGCTGTCCAGTTTGAAGACCCCAGTATACAGTCATTGCTTTGTCACTCAACTGCTCCAAAATTCATCAGATTCAGTATTTGACATATTTTGAAGCAGAAATCTTGTTCTGGAGCTCGTCTTTCTCCCAGGTTTTGACATGCAAGGAAGAACTTGCTGCCTTGTGACTTTATTTTTATCTTTGAGTAGTTCAGAGCCAAAAAGTAGTCAAGCCAAAATGAGAAGCTAAAGTCCCTTTGGCCTCAGTCGCTAATATTTAAGCACTGATTGCCTCTTCTAAAGAATCCAGATTTAATTTTCCATTTTCTTTCTGCAGAGACAATTTGGAGTGGCTTGCAAGGGCTACTAACTGGGCCAAGTTTACTGCTACAGCCAGCCTTGGTGTCATCCATAAGGTAATAAAACTGATTTTTTTGTTGCATTGGATTTTTTGGGGGACCATTGGATTTGGATTTTTCCCCCAGCTTCTCTCAACATCTCATTGATCATGAATGATTGAAACCCTCTTATGTTCAGATTACAATTCTGATCTAACTTTCAGATAAGGAGGATGCAAGTATTAAACATACGGGAGAGCTTTCTCACACGTAATTAAGAGTACTGTACACTTTGACTTCATTGCACGTTCCTTTCCTAATTTGGGAACTTGACATACATTTATCGTGGAAAGAATTTTACAAGTGAACATGTGATGAATGCATTTATATCTATGGGGATCTTGGGAGAATGGGAAAAAAAGTTTTTAATGTGCCAGTTGTGATTGTTAGGAGAAAGTATATGGTTACAGGGAATAAGCAGTTGCCGATAGATCTCCATAATACAGCCAATTTTTAAGAATTGTTTCATAAAATCAAAACAAAGGAACAATCTTGGCAATCTTGGTAGAATTTTTGTTCTGTCTTCTATTTAAGAAGTGAGTTTTGGCCCTACCTCTACCGATCAGATACGGTAACTTTAATATATCCCTTTTCCTCTCAAGAGTTCAGTTTAGTTAATAAAACAAAGTAACAAGCCTGAAAACAATGTACTGAAAATAAAAGGTATTTTGCAAGAGGCAACTGGACTTTCAGGTTTTTCTTTTGAAGATGTTTCTCTTCTCATCCAAGAAGCTTCTTCACCTCTGACTGGATAGTGGAGAAGAGAAGGATTTACACTCCTTGCAGACCGCTGGTCATTTGCATCCTTTTAAAGGGTCATTGAAACATTTGGGAGGTTTATCTTTTAGCTATACAATTTGGGATGGACATCATTTAAATGTGGGGGTAGGAATTGATTTTCAGAGGAAAAATTGCAGACTACAGGAACCATTTGCACCACTCAGGTGACCCCAAGGATACAGAGTAACCTCCAAGTGGAGGTTACTCAACAACCCTTTAAAAGGATGCAAATGACTAGCTGTCTGCAAGGAGTATAAATCCTTCCCTTCCCCACCATCCAGTCAGAGCTGAAGAAGCTTCTCGAAGTAGAAGCAAAAAGTCTTCAAAAGAAAAAGACAAAGTCCCGTTGCCTCCTGAAAAAAAAACCCCTTTGGGACAACCATGACCTAGATGACTGAGAATTTTTACAGACTTTTACTGAAAATAATGTTTTCAAGAACCTGTAGGTTATTTAATGGCTTAATGACTTCTTGGATTTGTAAAGCTCTCAACTCAAAACAAAAAAAAAATGCCTGCATTAAAAGCCACATTCAGCAAAGTAGCCATTTATAGAGCAGATGCCTGTCTAAAAAAGAATTTTTTTTAAAAAAACAAAAGCTTGAAAGAGAAAGAGAACTTTTCACCGTCCTTCTGTTCTGTTCTGGTGGATTCCTAGGGTCACGAGAAGGAAGCTCTTCAGCTGATGGCAACGTACCTGCCCAAAGACACGTCTCCGGGGTCTGCCTATCAGGAAGGAGGCGGCCTCTACGCCTTGGGGCTCATCCATGCCAACCATGGTGGTGACATCATCGACTACCTGCTGAACCAGCTTAAGAATGCCAGCAACGACGTACGTGCTAAATCTAACGGCAGGTCAAACAGGCCCTAAGGCCAGGCAACGTTGCATTCTTTGGGCTGCTGAAACTTGGCCCAAAGTTCTGTCCCCTATGCTGGAAATTAAAGGTGGAAAATTGATCCCTTAAATCACAAAAAAAATTCAGAAGATCTAATGAGGGGTCCCTGAATACTCTCTGAGCTTGGTTGTTTTCTTGCAGACGATTCATGACTGAACTAGGTAGGGAACATCATCAGTGCTAGAAGGATGTGGATTTGGCACTCATGTCATGTTCTACCAACACTGATGCTGTTTGGATCATGAAAACCAAGCTCAGAGAGTCCCCTAAGGCCCCATAGTTTTCCTTCTCAAACTTCACAAACCCCACTCACTTCTAGCACTGATTATGTTATCTAGTTGGGTAATGAAATGTCTGCAAGAAAATAACCAAGGCTAGAGAGCACCAAGGAGCACCCAGAGAGCACCCTCAATCCTCCCCCTCCCCAAAGCCCACTTCCTTAAACCCCATTTCCTGCATCGGAAATTTTTCCTTCTGTCCTGGCCACTTTTTACAGAGGCAACACTGAGAACGTTTTAACAAACTGCTTCCCTGTTTGGTTTGGTGGCTGCAGTGCCTCAGATAGAAAGTCCCTACAGAGAGCAGTGAAGACAGCGGAGATTATAGGAAGTTGACTTCCCATTATTCAGGATGCTGCTTATAAGCGCTATGTGCTTAGAGCCTGAAGCATTGTTAGAGACCTCACACACCCACTTCATGGTCTGTTTCTGTTGCTTCTCTTTGGGATGAGGTTCCAAAGTATTTCTAGCGGGACTACCCAATTCTGTAACACTGTAAAAGAGGTCAGTGCAATGAGGGCCAAGATTGTTGGGGGCAAGAGGCTTACTCTGTAAACCTCTTAGAGAGGGCTGTAAAGCACTGTGAAGCAGTATATAAGTCTAAGTGCCCTTCCTTCCTTCCTTCCTTCCTTCCTTCCTTCCTTCCTTCCTTCCTTCCTTCCTTCCTTCCATCCATCCTTTCAGTGGTTAAAATGTAGTATTGCAAGATGACTCAGACCATAGCCAGGAGTTTCATCCTGAACAGCTCAGGGTTGTCTCAGCCATCCGTCCTTCCGAGGTTGGTAAAATGAGCACCCAGATTGTTGAGGGCAAGTGGCTGACTCTGTAAACTGCTTGGAGAGGACTGTAAAAGCACTGTGAAGTGGTATAAAAGTCTTAAATGCTATTGCTGTTACTATTCTATTCCATCCCATCCCATTTTCGCATTTGGCTGCTTTCTCTCTGGGTTTGGAGCATAAATGATCCTCTTTGTTTATTCTTACTTTATTGTTTTTGCAGATCGTTCGGCATGGGGGAAGCCTGGGGCTCGGCTTGGCTGCCATGGGAACAGCACGCCAAGATGTCTATGACCTTCTGAAAACCAACCTGTACCAAGACGATGCGGTAACAGGTGAGTTTTGGCATTTAATGCAGCCGCATTTCTTGGTCTGTGTGACTTCATGTTAATGGTGAGGGTCCTATGCAAAGAGCACAGCTAATCCCCAGCTTTCCACAATCATTCATTTAGTGACCGTTAAGAGTAACAGCGGCGCTGAAAAAAGTCACTTTGTTCTGACCCAAACCTGGTTCCAAGAGAGCAAACACAAGACAAAGGCAGCAGCACAACCTTTTAATGTTTCATCTATGAATTCTGTTTCTTCTCAGATAAAAGGCTGTTTCCAACTAATTAGCTCCGACAAGAAAGAGCCTTGCCAAGTTTTTTCAAGGCTGCCAAAAAACAACAGATAAGAAATATTTTACAACACAAGAGTCTTCAAATACCAACTGTAATGTCCATGAGGCTGAGTTTCAAAACGTCTTTGCTTCCTGCAAAGAACATTTGCTGCACAGCTGCCTTTTATCTTCTTGAAGGAGAGGCCATTACCTTGTAGCCTTACTCCTGAGTCACCCACGCTGTTGTAGCTGCTCTTTCCTGCAAGCAATTCTGCGCGCATGTGCACTGGACACAGGCTCCTCGGGAAGCTCCTCCTCGCTGCTGCCAGCCCTCACAATCTCTGAAGGCAGCACTCCACTCCCTGATGGCCATGGTCCCTCATCTGAGTCCTCGCTCTCCTCAGCCATCCTCCCCTGCAGCCAGCTAACCACAACACACTTTAGGATCTTTCTTTCAAGCTTAACGGCCATTGCAGCATTCCCCACACGTTCTCATGATCATAGTTTTGGCAACTGACTCATATTTATGACAATTGCAGTGCCCCATGATCTCCTCTTGCGACCTTCTGGGGAAGTCAGATTCCTGTAATAATCAGGTTATTAACTTAACCACCTATGTTTCACTTAACTGTGGCAAGAAAGGGGCACAAAACTCAGCAACTTCCTCAGTGAGGGAGATGGGCGGTTTTAAAATCTGATAAATAAAATAAATCATACATAATTCTGGGTGAGGGAATTCTGGGAATCGATGTCCATACCTCTTAAAATTGGCACGGGTGTGAAATGACGGACTTAAGATTCTTTTCAGATCAAAGAGGTTCATCTGTCTTTATTCTGCTTTATTCTTTCCCACCCAAAAGGTGAAGCAGCTGGGCTCGCACTAGGCCTTGTGATGCTGGGATCCAAAAATGCCCAGGCAATTGAGGACATGGTGGGCTATGCTCAGGAAACCCAACATGAGAAGATCTTACGGGGCTTAGCAGTTGGGATCGCCCTGGTGATGTACGGGAGGATGGAGGAAGCCGATGCCCTCATTGAGAGCCTCTGCAGGGATAAGGTGAGTCCTTTTCTTTACTTGGCGTTCTTTCTTTAGTGTTCATGTTTGACTTTTGAGCATCCATCCCCAACCTTGTGCCCTCTGGAGAATTAGGAGGGAGTACCAAGAGCCTGTTTGGTCTAGTGGTTAAAGCACCAGGCTAGAAAGCAGGGGACTATGAGTTCAAGTCTCGCCTTAGGCATGAACGTTGGTTGCGTGACTTTGGGCCAATTACCAGGAGACGGTGAGTTCCGGTCCCACCTTAGGCATGAAAGCTGGTTGGGTGATTTGGGTCCAATCACCAGGAGACCGTGAGTTGTAGTCCTGCGTTAGGTATGAAAGCCAGTTATGTGACTTCAGGCCAATCAGAGCCTGAGAGTTCTAGTACTGCCTTAGGCATGAAAGCCCGGTTGGGTGACTTTGGGCCAATCATTAGGAGACTGGGAGTTCTAGTCCCGCCTTAAAGCCAGTTGAGTGATTTGGGGCCTCTCACCAGGAGATGGTAAGTTGTAGTCCCACCTTAAGTACAAAAGCTGACTAGGTGACTTTGGCCCAATCACCAGGCGACAGTGAATTCTAATCTGACATTATGCATGAAAGCCAGTGGTGTGACTTTGGGCCAAGCATCAGGAGAGTGAGCTCTAGTCCTGCTTTAGGCCTTAAAGTTGGGTGTCCCTGAACTAATCCTTCTCTCTCAGTCCAGCCCACCTCGCGAGGTTGCTGTTGTGAGGGGAAATTGAACTAAACATAAGAAAACTACAGCCTAATCAAGAAATCATCAGGAAGAAAACAACACTCCCACCATTACTGACAGGGCCATTCATTCGTATGTGTGTGTGTGTGTATGTATGTATGTATGTATGTATGTAATTCAGCTTTGTTCGGGTATTTTCCCACGTCATTATGTTGTGCTTTTAAAGTTTTAGCAACGTTTTGGCAGAATCTCATCTGCCATCATCAGGCTTCTGTATTGTGTTCGTCTGTAATGTGGGATGATGACATGGGAATATACCCAAACAGAGCTGAATACCATACATATAAGTACCCGTGAAAACTTAAGAAAACAAGTATCTATATCTATGGATATGGATATAGATATATAGATATAGATACACACACACACACACACAAAGCAAACTCCCCTCCCCTCTAGCCCTGATGATATAATCTAGTTGGGTAGTAAAATATCTGTAAGAAAACAATGAACCTCAAAAAGCACCAAGGACCACACAATTCAACCCTAAATTACAAATATTCTCTTCTATCAATAAATCTTATCTTATTTTATCTAATAAATCTGTTAGTCCACTTCAGTCAAGTCTTCCCTGGGATACAGTGGCTTGGGATACAGATCTTTCTAGGCTTTCTTGGAAATTGAGCAATGGGCAAAACATTTGTTAGCGGCCTGAATTTTGCTCTTATTTTCCCCCCCGCAGTGATATTTATAAAGCTTTCCTTTTTTCCAGGACCCAATTCTCCGGCGTTCGGGAATGTATACTGTTGCAATGGCTTATTGCGGCTCAGGGAACAACAAAGCAATCCGGCGTCTGTTACATGTGGCGGTGAGTTCCCCTTCTTCTTGGGGTAAACCAAGGGTGGGATTCTACCAGTTCGCACCTATTCACTAGAACCGGTTGTTAACATTTTAAGCAGTTCAGAGAACCGGTTGTTAGAAGAAATTACTTGGCTAATCCTGTAAGGAAGGAAACATTCTGGTGTTGCTTACAGAAACTGCCTATCCGTTAACCCTCATTACATTCTTGGCAGGACTAGACTTCCTGTCTCTGGAACTTCTCTGGAGTTTTTTTCCTCTCCTTTGCTGGTACTTTGCTTGTGTGGAGTGACATTCAAAGTTACAATGGCACTGAAAAAAGTGACTTATGACCATTTTTCACACTTATGACTGTTGCAGCATCCCCACAGTCATGAGAGGCCAGGCGAGGAGGTGTGTGCCTCAATGTGGGTGATGTTCAGTTGGCCATGCCCACCCAGTCACATGACCACCAAGCCACGCCCACCACCTAAGCCATGCCCACAAAACCAGTTGTTAAGAAATTTGAATCCCACCGCTGGAGTAAACCATAGAATTGGGATAGAAAGTGAAATGAAGTGTGTTTGACTATTAGTAGCTCGGGTTCAGTGGTGGTATTCTACCGGTTCTGCCAACCTGGGAACGGCGATGAGCGGCGGAGACAGAACTGGTTGTCTCCGCCACTCTGCTGTTGGGCCCTCCTGCCCGCTCGAGCTCCCAAGCTCACCTTTATTCTCTGCTTTTGAAGTGTTGCTGCGCGCGGCACAGCAGAAGCAACCAGGAGAGGACAGGCTTGCAGGAGGTGAGTAGGAAGGTGCCCACCAAGCCACACCCACCAAACCGGTGTTAAAACCTTGTTAAACCTCACTACTGCTCAGGTTGGTAGCTGGGCTGTCAGCCTGAGCTCCAAGCTTGGCAATTTAGTTGCAAATGTTTCATCACCATCACTGCATCTTGAATTGTTAATTTGGATGCTTTTAAGTGGGGGGTTGTTGTTTTTTTTGGTTGTAAAATGTTTTTAGTATTTTTAATTGTAATTTGGTTTTTTTTTTAAATCCTAAGCTACCCAGAGTCATTGACTGAGATGGGCATTCATTCAGTATAGAAATTGAATGAATGAATTGTGGTAAATTAATAATTTTGCAGCAAAAGGAACGTATCTTAACGCTAAGTTGCCTTCCAGATATTGCGTTAAACTATGGTTTAAAACCCAGTTTAGACCATAGTTACTAATTTGGCAGCTGGTTGCTTTTTTGTCAGTTGAAAATTAATCAGAGGAACGTTTCCTTAACCGGCTTAGCGTGATAAGCCTCAGAAGTGAGACTCCATGTTGCAATTCTATTTATAATCACAAAGAGCCATTTCCAGGTTAGCATTGAAGAGACTCTTTAAATAGGGAATAAATATTACTTTTCAGAACCAACTCATACCATTTTATTTCAGCTGAACTAACCTAGTTCAACAGTTTCAAATCCTGTTGATGAATTTGACTTACCTCTAATTAATGCTCCAGACCAGGGGTTGCCAACCTTTTGGACCTCAGGGGCCACCAAACTCATACTTTTAAATCCCGTGGAGCAGAGACCCTGGGAAAATCCCCCCAAAGGTCTGCAGGAAAATTCCCCACTCCATTTTCCGACCGATCGATTGTTCTTTATTTGGGATCGCAGGATACCGTCTCCAGCTCCGTTCTCGGGGGAGAGAGAAGAGAAAAGAGAGAGAGAGAGAGAGACTTTTGGCTTCATGCAAGGAAAGCAGCAGAAGCCGCAGAAATCTTTCTTTCTCTCCCCCAAACTCAACCAGAAAGGAGTCTTTGCCGGTGCAGCCTCTTGGAGCAGGAGGCCTTGCAGGGTCCCAAAGACTCATTTCTGGCGGAGTTTGGGGGAGAGAAAGAAAGACTTTGGCTGCTTTCCTTGCATGCAGCCAAAAGCAGAAGAAAGAAGCGGAAAGAAGCAGTCCGGTAGCCTGGCCAGGCACATGGGCAAGTGGGGCAAGTTCCCCCCTTCTGCCCTTTCCCCCCTCCCTTCACTACCTCATGCTGTTTGTAATGCAAGTGACACAAACCTTGTGTTCCTGCGTAGCCTGGATTACTGGATTGCTTTTTTGGGGGGGGGGCATTTCTCTGCAGACAACCAAAATTTTCTCACGGACCAGCAGTGGTCCCCAGCCCACTGGTTGGCAACCACTACTCTAGATGTGCAATTTCATATATTTACTTTAATTTCTGCTTTTTTTCCTCATAGGTGAGCGATGTCAATGATGACGTGAGGCGAGCGGCTGTTGAATCTCTGGGCTTTATTTTGTTCAGGTACGAGCAACGTTTTCAACAACCTGGTAGGACCCAGAAAGTTTTCTCTTGATGTTCTGTGTATTCCTTTTTTGTTTTCTGCTGTATAAACTGGTAAAAATTTTGCTGAAACTGGGTTGGAAGCTTCTTCCCACTTTCAGGGGTGGTCTCCAAGTTGCATTACATGACTGCACCTTGGTTCTTCAGCAGAACTATGGTATCCAAAGACACTGGTATGTGCTAAAGTCTTAAAGTTGCCAAGTTTGGTGATTCCTGGTATTGGAGGCAAAATCCATCTGAGTCAGTTCCAAGCTGGGAGAAAGACGCTAGAAACAATGCGGAGACTGATTGGTTTATTATATAAACAGAAAATGTTATGTTTATTGGAGAACAGAACCACCAACCACATGTGATTCTGGGACAGCTGACCAAATGGAGTTTCGAGTGGGTGGGTTTTTATACCTTCTGGATTCCTATGGGGTCATGTAGGGGTCATGGCTGGCTCTACAGGCAAAAAGGGGAAATGCAAATCCTAGGTATTTGTCTGAGCTAATCTTGTCAACCTTTGGCTTGCCTAATTGTGTTGCTTATCTGGAGTCTTGGTCTGACCCAGTCTTTCTGAATGGATTTCCAAATTTGCATTTCTATAAGCTTGGCCTTCTCAGTTTCTGCTTGGTACAGGGAAACTCGGCTGTTTTCTCCCTCCCTTAATATTTCTTTCCTCCATTTCTCCTTTAGGGGAAATATTTTATCCTGTCTTTTTTAATATTTCCCAAAATATTTGATTCTTCGGGGATGCGGTGGGCTTCTCACAATTGTATAGCAGCTAGGTGCTTTCCTGGGTTAGCATCAGCCACTAGGCACTGTTGTTCATGCCCAGGTTACTACCAGGTGCTTTAAGTAGGGCTGCTTTTGTACCTCCCATCTGTCAGAAATGGTGTAGGGTCTCCTGCTTGGGTAGGGAGTTGGACTAGATGACCTACAAGGTCCCTTCCAACTCTGATTATCTGTTATCTGTACCTAGTCTGAACGTTGCAGCTGATTGCAGAATCTGGTGACCAACTTGTTGATGGGAGCATCCAGCTGGGTGCATGACTTTTAGATAGTTGCTTTCCCAGAGGGTGGTTGTGGTGAAGAAAATAGGGCCCAGGAGATTGAGATGCACAATTAAAGGCACACATAAATGTGATAATGGATAAATCCGAAGAGCTATTTTTGTATTGTTTTAATAGATCACGCCTGTGTGAATAAGAGAAATAAGAGATGAAATTATTTTGTTGGCGGTTCCATCCATTTCAATGCATGTCTTGTAACCACTGTTTTTTTAAAAAAATTGGTTTATGATTTTAAATTTTAATTGTGAGTTGCTTTGAAACCTTCCAAGTTCTCATTTTACCCAAGCATTCGTATTTTATGAGAATGCTATGTAACTATTTTAGTGATAAATAATGCAGAATTATGCACTCTTCAATTCAAAGTTGTACTTTGGAAGATTCTTTATGTCAGGTACAGGCAGATTTGACACCTGAGAGATTTAATTTCCCAGAGACCCCAAGTTTACATACTTCAAATGAAAGAACGAGACACATGTGGATGTAAGGATGAAGGCAGGGTTGGAGAAGGTTGCGTGAAATTTGAAGACACTCCTGCATCTGCCTTTGCAATTTGAGAATGAATCTCACTGAAAATTTCTTTTGCCAGCAATGGAAACATTTTATGATATTATAGTATATGCTGTGTATCAGGAATTATTTATCTATCTGTATCATGCTGGCTGAGGAATTCTGGGGGTTGAAGTCCACAAATCTTAAAGGTGCTAAGTTAGAATTATTTCCAGTGTTGGAGCAGTCACCACTTCTAGAGGCAAGCAGTTCCACTGATTCATTGTTTTCACTGTCAGGAAATTCTTCCTTAGTTCTAGGTTGAATCTCTCCTTGGTTAGTTTCCACCCATTCTTTCTTGTCCTGCCTTTGGGTGATTTTGGAGAATTGGCTTTTTCCAACAAAGAAGTCCAGAGAGCTATCAATTAAACCAGAAGTCTCCAAACTTCTAGGCTGCATAAACAGAAGGAGAGAATCAAGATCACGAGAAGTGATAATACTACTTTATAAGGCCTTGGTAAGGCCACACTTGGAATACTGCATCCAGTTTTCGTCGTCGCGATATTAAAAAAGATGTTGAGACTCTAGAAAGAGTGCAGAGAAGAGAAACAAAGAGGATTAAGGGACTGGAGGATGAAACACACTAAGAATGATTGCAGGAATTGGGTATGTCTAATTTAATAAAAAGAAGAACTGGGGTGACATGATAGCAGCGTTCCAATATCTCGGGCTGCCAGAGAGAGGAGGGGATCAAGCTATTCTGGTCTATACAGGTAATTCTCCACTTACAATTGGTTGCTTAGTGATTGTTCAAAGTTATGACAAGATACCCCCACTCAATAAAAGGTACTGTACCTATGACCTAGTTCCATGTTGTCGAACCTATGCCATGCATGCCGGAAGTGGCATGCAGAGCCATTTCCCCAGGCACACGAGAGGTTGCTTGGAAGAGCCCCACTGCGCATGTGCGCTGCCACCTGACAGCTGATTGTCGGTATCTGGTGCTCATGCGCAGGGGTGGAGGGGGGTTGCGTGGGAGATGCATGCACAGGGATGTGTGCTGCGTTGGGATTCACATGCGCAGACGCATGGCACACAAGGAGGGGCACGCACGCATGTGTGGGAGTTGTGGGGGGCCCAGCACACATTGTCCTCTGGGTGCTGGCACAGGAGCGTACGCAAGCATCAGCACGGGAGCCGAAAAAGGTTAGCCACTACTGACCAAATTCCAAAGTTCCAATAGCCAGTTTGGTGATCAGTCTGCATTTATGGCTATTTGCACTCTCTCAAGGTCATGTGATCACAATTTACAACATTTTTTTGCCAAAACCCATTACTTGCATCTGCTTTTCGACACCAAAAAATGCCCCCCCATAGCCAACAATGGGTTTGCTTAGTGACTGAGAGGTTCACTTAACCCTTGGCGATTTGCTTAACAGTCAGCCCAAAAACGAAAGGTCCTAAAATTGAGCTGGTCATGTGATGACTTGCTTTCTGGCTCTCACAAATGTATGGCACTATTATGGTCATAACTCGGGGACTACTGTCCATTATTTTTTGACGGGTGGCCACAATCAACTGCAAAATTTGTCTGCTTTGAAATTTGCAAAATTTTACAAATTGTCCCTCTGTCTCCCCAGTTTCTGAGAGTAGAGCTATTCCTTGACTTAACGACCACAATTGAGCCCAAAATTTCTAGCCACCAAGCAAGACAGCCGTCAAGTGAGTTTTGCCCCATTGTGTGGCTTTTCTGGTCGCCATTGTTAAGTGAATCACTTCAAGTTAGTCAGCTGGTGGTGAAGTGAATCCGGCTTTCCCCATTGACTTTGCTTGTCAGTAGGTCAAAAAAGGGGATTGTATGAGCCCCTCGGATTCTGCCACCGTCATAAATACAAACTAGCTGCCGAGAGTTTGAATTTTAATCACAACCAAAAAATGCTGCAACTGTCATAAGTCTGAAAAATGCTTCTGTGATGACCCAAAGCAGCCACACAGTCAGATAATCAATAGGAGTCCAACCTTGCCTCCAATATCTTGGTTGCCTTCTGGGTTGGGGAAAAACTCTCCCAGGAGCAGCCATTGGCTACAGAGAATCAAATGTAAAACATGGTCAACCAAAACTGTAACTATAAGTCCAGTCAAGGCAAGATGAGGTAATAAGTTTGGCAGGGCAGGAGAAGGAATTTCAGACGTTAAGGCACAGCAAAACTCACACGGTTGGGAAGATGCCAGGAACAAAGGTAAGTCACAACAACACAGGATAAAGTCCTGTTTGTTCCCAGCAGCTTCCACAGTCAGCATTCAATTCTTATACATTTTCATCCCAGGTGTAGCTAATGAAGGGGATCAGGGCCCTTTTCTCCCCTGTAAGCCATGCCACCCACCTTGCTCCCTTCTCTGTTCCTCCCTATGTGCCCTAGGATGAAGAGAGGGTGGACCTGGGTCTTCTCCTGAACAGCCTCTCCCTTGGTCTACCTTTCCCCTGCTCTGCCCAGCTGGCCTTTGCCCTTCCCCAGTTTCCTTCACAGCCAATGAAGCCACACTCCCCTTCCCTGTCAGCTGTTCATCTTCCTCCTTGGATTCAGACTCAGATTCAGGGGCATGACAGCTTCTAAGTCACTTTTTTTTCCATGCCATTGTAACATTGAATGGTCACTAAATAAATGGTTGTACCAGTATGGCAAAACTGGATTTTTTTTTCTCTCTCCTCTCATACCCTGTTATAGGCAGCAGAGGTCTCTTCGGAGCTGCTGTATTAGTTGTGTGGCCTTGCTCAGCCGTAAGGGGCTATCATTCAAGGCAACCGATGCTGTTTATAAGTGTAATACATGCAAAAGGACACATTCCAGACACTCCTTCCATATTTCCAGGGATTTTTCTCCAAATAGGTTGGGAGAGGACATTTTTGTTCTCTGATCTCATGAAGCGTTTAACCTTTGGCCAAGAAGAAAAATCATATTTGGAAGCTGAGAACTTCCTGGTATGGCTGCAAAGCATTTTTCTGAACGTGACTCTCTTTGCTTCTGTCTCCTCCCTGCCCATCAATGACACCCTTTCTATAGTTGGAAATGTTCATGTCCTAAAGAGTGTGACTAATCCACTATAATTGGAATCCGTTGGGTCATCTTTAATCCCCCAATAAGAAGGACAAGAAACATTTGTGAGACTTAGTTTGGACTAATGGTTAAGGCATCAGGCTAGAAACTGGGAGACTGTGAGTTCTAGTCCCGTTTTAGGCATGAAATCCAGCTGGGTAACTTTAGGCCAATCCCCAGGAGATGGTGAATTCTAGTTCTGTCTTAAGCATGAAAGCTGGATGGTAACTTTGGGCCAATCCTCAGGAGATAATAAATTCTAGTTTTGTCTTAAGTCTGAAAGGTAGCTGAATGACTTTTAGTCCAATCACCAGGAGGCGGTGAGTTCTAGTCCCACCTTAGGTATGAAAACCAGCTGGGTGATTTTAGGCCAATTGCCAGGAGACTGTGAACTTCTGTCTTAAGAAGGAAAGCTGGATGGTAACTTTGGGCCAATCCTCAGGAGACGATGAATTCTAGTTCTGTCTTTAGTATGAAAGGTGGCTGGGTGATTTTTGGTCCAATCAAAAAGATGGTGAGTTCTAGTCCCGCCTTAGATATGAAAGCCACCTGGATGACTAGCTCAATCACCAGGAGACTGTGAATTCTAGTTCTGTCTTAAGAAGGAAAGCTGGATGGTAACTTTGGGCCAATCCTCAAGAGACGGTGAATTTTAATTTTGTCTTAAGTATAAAAGGTGGCTGGATGACTTTTGGTCTAATTACCAGGAGACTGTGAGTTCTAGTTTCCCCTTAGGCATGAAAGCCAGCTGGGTGACGAGCTCAATCACCAGGAGACTGTTCTGTCTTAAGAAGGAAAACTGGCTAGTAACTTTGGGCCAATCCCCAGGAGATGGCGAGTGCTAGTCCCGATTTAGGCATGAAAGCCAGCTGGGTTACTTTGGACCAATCCCCAGGAGACTGTGAATTCTAGTTCCTCCCTAGACACAAAAACCAGCTGGGTGATGTTGAACCAATATGGAAAAAAAAAATCAATGAAACAACGCCAGCTGCTTAATACGAAAAAGACCATCTGTGTGGGGTTTCGCTAACATCCTACCCCATGCAGGAGATAAAAGCCAGGCCTTCATACCAAAATGCAATGCAACATTCAGACAAGTACAGTATTGGTCAGAGAGGCAAGTTCTCAGTTCTGTACACCAGCTGGGAACTGTAAATCGGCTCAGTTTGGTTCCAGGTTTAAAATATTTGGATCCTTCCTTGTGCTTATTTCTACCTTAGTAATTTTTTTCCCTGGTTGGAAAATCACTGAATCCAAATAAGCTTTTACAGCTAATCCTTGACTTATCATTCATTTAGTGACCATTGGAACATCACAGAAAGAAGTGACTTATGGCCATTTTTCACACTTACAACTGTTTTGACCTAGCTCCCCAAACATGACAAAGTTAACTCAATGATTCCTTTATTAGGAGCGCCAGCAGCCCTAGCAAAAGGTTTCTCTCTCATTGCAGACTAATAAATCTATCTGTCAGGGAGATGAATAGTTGTCTGCCACATCTGTTCATCTCCACCCCCTGCCTTTTATCCCCAGAGCTCGGATGGGGTTTCGCTAGCAGCGGTGGTTCTTCCGTCCCAAGGATCGGCCTATAGATTTCCATTGCTCTCCTCTCCTCTGCCTTCTGCGCATCCACACGTCAGGCACTAGATCCAGTTCTTCCTCCTCTTCCTCATCAGCCATCTCCAGACCTGGGGGCTGTTGACTTTCCATCTGAGGGCTGATGGACGGCCCAGGCTCTGTTTCTGTCTCTCTCTTTCTCTGCCATTCCTCTTCCCCCTCGGACTCTCAGGTTGCCCTGTAACTTTGGCCCTGACTCCAGTGCCCCCTCCTCCTCCTCTGATTCGGCTACTGGAGGGGCTGGCAACCAACATGCAACATCCCCATGGTTCCGTGACCAAAATGTGGATCCTTGGCAACTGACGATCACTAAGGGAACTGTTGTAAGTTCGAGGATGACTTGTAAGAGAGTTGTTAAGTGAATTTGGCTTCCTTATTGATTTTTGTTTTGTCCGAAGGTCACAAAAGGGGATCATGTGACCCCGGGACCAGAGGTAGGATTCTACCAGTTTAGACTGGTTCTATAGAACTGGTTGTTACGATTCTGCGCAGTTTGGAGAACCGGCAAATTATGCCCCTGGCTGGCCCCGCCCGTCTCCGCCTGCTCCTCCCCGCCCAGTCCTTATCGCGCATGCGCGTCATCACTGACTGCATTCTCCCCGCCCAGTCTCTACTGAAGGTATTTATTTATTTATCTTCCCAACGATCAGCTGTTCTGATGATCAGCTTTGTCGAGATCCCCCTCGCTGTCTTACTGCTTTGCCCAGAAGGCTTCCCTGAGGCCCAGGAGGCCAAAAAACAGAGCCTGGGGGGCGGGGTTGCAAAAAAAGAAAAGCCACGCCCACCCAATCACATGGCCACTCCCACCTAGACACGCCCACAGAACCAGGAGTAAAAAATACTTGCATCCCACCCCTGCCCGAGATGCTGCAGCTGTCACAATTACCTGCCAGTTGCCATGCCTCCGAATTTCGATCAGGTGGCATCGAGAATGCCGTGATGGCCGTTAAGCTTGAAAAAGGGTCATCAGCCACTTTTGAAACTTCGAACGGTCACTGAATGAATGGTTGTAAGTCAAGGATTATCTGTCTTTCAGAAAAACGAAGTCTAAATGTCTAATTTCCTCCCCCCCCCCTTCTAGGCAATACGTTAGCGATATGTGAATGCTATTCTTGGACAGTTGTAATTCCTCTGCTTGAACTGGCTGAACAGAACATTCCAGAAATGTTTTCCTTGTTTCCGGAAATAGGATTTTTGGGGGCTAGAAGTGGGTTCACAGTCTCCCAAGATTAGAAGAACCACATCCGGTGGTTTACTGTGCAAAAATGCCTCAGCCATCCTTGAAACGCTTAGATCGTCTGTTGGGAGGAGAACACATTTTCATGAAGGGGCTTATTTATTTTTTGCACAAAACTACACTTGTATTTGGATTCACACCCGGCTTCTTCTTCTACTCCTTTTTTTCCAGGTGTGCCTTGCATGTTACACCTAGCAAAGCCATATTAACCCCCGATTGACCCACATAAGCCCTTAACCATCATATATTGTTTTTCCCCTTCAGAGTTTTGTGGTGAGGCTTGTTTGCTTGGTATAAGCCCATGCTTCTCAATCTCAGGCAGTTTTAAGAGATGAGGATTTCAATTCCCAGAATTCCCTAGCTGGGGAGACAGGCTAGAGAATTTTGGGAGTTGAAGTCCGTCCCCTCGTTTTAAAAATTGCTGAGGTTGAGAAATGCCGGCGTAATAATTTTATTCAGGCAGATTGGGAATCGGCCCTTCCTCCAATGTGTTCTGACCAAGGCTTCCTGAAATTGTAATTAAGGACACGCTTAGTTAAAACAACTCTTGTTTTATTTCAACACTGGGAACAGGGGTGGGATGCAAGTAGTTTTACTGCTGGTTCTGTGGGCATGGCTAGGTAAGAGTGGCCATGTGACTGGATGGGCATGCCTTTTTTTTTTTTTTGCAGCACCCTCTCCCTCCCATGGTCCATTTTTTAGCCTCCTGGGCCTCAGGGAAGCCTGGGCGAAGCGGTAAGACAGCGAGGGGGATCCCGGCACAGCTGATCGTTGGAACAGCTGTTGGTTGAGAGGAAAAGTAAATAAATAAATACCTTAATGAGTGACTGGGCGGTGAGAATGCAGTCAGTGATGTTGCACATGCGTGATAAGGACTAACTGGGAGGGGAGAGGTGGGCAGAGAGGGGCAGGGCGAGACAGGGACATGATTTGCTGGTTCTCCGAACTGCACAGAATCATAACAACCGGTTCTATAGAACTGGTCCAAACTAGTAGAATCCCACCCATGGCTAGAATTCCCTGCCTGAAATGAATCCCAAATAGTCCCTTGAGATAAGCACTCACCTTTCTCTCCTTTGAATCACTGCCAACAACTAAAGTGCCAAATGAACTGTAAAAATCAATCAAAGTACAAAGTCCACATAGAGCTTCAATGTTTAATCCGAACAGAACAAATGACGTTGCTTCCTGCAAAGGTTTCTCTACCTTTGCCTGTCTTTTATCCCTTCTGGGAGGGGCAATCACCTCCAAGTCTTACTCTCGAGTTGCCCCTTTTGTCTCAGCTGCTCTCGCCTTCTAGCAGCTCTGCATATACACACACTGGGAACAGGCTTCCCTTGCTCCCCTGCCTCACTGCTGCCAGACTCTGGAGGCGTCAGAAGCCGCACCCCACTCCCAGATGGTCCTGGCCCCATCTTTGCATCGGATGCAGGACCCTAGTCCGAGTCCTCCTCAGACTCCCAGACTGGTCCCCAATCTTCCCCTCTGTCCAATTCCATTGCCCTCTGCGTAGGCTACTGGCGAATCCAGAACCCGTAATCTTTATGGCAGATGTCCCGATTATAGCTAGTCTTCAACTTACGTCCATTTGTTTAGTGACCGTTGGAAGTCAGAACGACATTGTAAAAAGCGATGTGCAGCCATTATTTCATACTTATGACCGTTGCAGCATCCCCACGATCCCCTGATCAAAGTTTGGAGGCTTGGAAGCTGACCTGTATTTATGACGGTCACAATGATTCCCTTTTGCGACTGTCCCGACAAGCAAAGTCCAACGGGGAAGCCAGATTCGTTTACCATATATACTCGCATATAAGCCGACTTTAGAACGCTTTTTTTTTTTTTTCAAATTTGTGGGTCGGCTTATACGCACATAAATCTGATTTCTGACTTAGCGAGGCAT